>APFE031730563.1:32245-63358 GCA_000404065.3 Pinus taeda | reverse complement strand
CCTGCAGAAGCGGATTCAGGTGATATTGCTCTTTTTCCATATTATTTTATTTATCTAATAAAGAAACACGTCTTGTTTCCGAAACGCTTCTTTCTTTGTGTTAATGATATTTATATGTGAAGTTCATACTTGAATAGATGTTTATAAGTTTGTAACTAACTCATCTTTCATATAACATAAAGATCATTTTTTATGCAAAATCTTGTCCATATACTGTTGTAGTTTGTGGAATTGTTGTTTTTGCAGGGCAAAGGAGCGGAAGGGACGTGAAGAAGGGTTTGCACCCTTGAGTAACTACCCAAACGTAGGACCTCGGGTATGTCCTTCTCACCTTAGAAGTAGCTTTTTTCTAGTATAAGGGCTGTGTGTGTGTATGTTTCTTGACTTAGACAACTTCCCGTCTGCTAGGGTTCCACCCAAGAGCCTTAGGGGATAATATCCCGCAACACTCAGGAATGATGGGTGGCACAACTTCAGTCAAAGTTTTTGTTGAACTACTAGGTTGACCAATAGCCTTGTTGTTCGACAGTTGTGGATTCTCGTAATCTTTATTCCTTGTTGATATCAAAGCATCATTTTGTTGTTTTGAAATGGACAACATAAGCACTTGGGATGGGGAAGCATTGTCACTAGCAACCAGATAGGTTCCTGGGTTTGGAAACAGATCATTCAATACCGTTGAGGTTTTTGAATTCTTAAATAACTTCTTAAGCTCAGCTTTATGTGGACAATCTTTCGTCCAATGATCCTCATCGCATATAAAGCATGGATGTCTTGGTTTCCTTTCTCCAGAAGGGTTTGCAGAAGATTTTTCAAGAGATGACTCATCCTGTTTCTTCTTCTTCCCTTTCCTTTTCTTCTTGCCTCTTGGTTGCTTTGATTCTTTGCCTTTGTCGGTCAACATGACATTAACCTCCGAAAAGAGAAGTTCCTCATTTGCATTTTGACTAGAAACTGTATGGGCTTTCTTTGATTTAGCCTTTACAGTTTTTTGTGCTAGTCATACCTATCACACCATCATCGGCATGAGAGCCTTTGTTTGATTTAGGAGGAGGAGGAATGGAAAACTCTGGTCTAGGAGCATCAGGGATTTTGTCGTAGAGCGTGCCAGACTGAGTAAAGATCAAGTCTATATATTGCACATGAGCAATGACTTGCTCTTCAGTGACGACCCCTCCCTTTGCCACATCTTCTATAATAGAAGGTAACAATGACTTAATAAACCATTCAGCTAGCAGTTGATTAGGGACATATGTTTTTACCATTCTACGACGACGTCACCACTCATGAATATGATCAGATATGTGAGTGGTCATCATTTGCTTGAAATTGGTAAGAAGCTCTGTTCCTGTTTCGTACCTTATTGGTAATTGAAAATGGGTTAAAAAGGCTGTGGCAAGGGTGCTGAAGTTATCAAATGAAGCTCTAGGCAATTCGATGTACCATTTTGCTACTGGACTAGTTAACGTTCGCTGAAAAAGGCGAAGTCTAATCGAATCATCATTGAGAGTATTGGATGAACACCACAAATGAGAGGTTGTCACATGATTTGATGGGTCTTCACCTGGATTTCCATTAAATTTAGGAATATCTGACAGAAGTTTATGAGGAATTTCCGGCCACCAAGTGGCATAAGCAATTGGATCATTTGTTAGTCGATTTAGATACGGTAACTCTAAAGTCACCACGAAGGGAAACTGTTGATTCAAGTTCGGCGAAGCATACCCAGGATAAGATGGGATTGCCTGAGCAGTGGGTCTTTGCATACTAGCATAATGCATTTGATGCTGATAACTCTGGTAAGGCTAATGGGCATAACCATTATGATATGATTGATGTTGACTGTTTTGAATATACGGCTGCCCATTAATCGCAAAGATTTGTTGCTCAGGTCCTCGGTAAGCTTTTTGGAATTGCAGTTGTTGATATTGTACCAGCCATGGTTGTGAAGCCATTTTGCTGTTGTCCAATACTGGCTATCTGACTAAGATGAGGGGTAATAGTACCCGTTTGAGCCTAGGTCGCTCCAGTTAAGGAGCCACTAATCAACAATTGTGGTTGTGTCGTGGAGACAAGAGGCTGTTGTATTATGACTTGAGAAACTTGAGGTTGGCATACAACAGGCAACGCATGTACTTGTGACATCGTCACAATGGCCGGTGTAGTGGGGATACTCGACACAGGTAGACTTGGTTACATTGAGTATACAACTCTTGGTTGTTGAGGCAGTATTGGCACCCAACCGCTGGATGTAATTCCAGCATGACCCAAATTCTATTGTGAAATCTCATATGGTTGTCCTCCCGAAGGGAATAATGAAAGGGCATATTGCCCCCCATATGGCGGTAATCTAGTGTTCAAAGGTAAGATTGGCCTTTGGAGACTGCACTGCCCAAATTGATACTGTTGTGAAGGATCAATTCGCTGAGACCCAACATAAGAGATTCGAGATATTATTCCGGACGAACAAATGGGAACAGACCATACTGTCAAAACAGTCCCTGGGTGGACTCCATCTAGCGGTTGAGAGCTAGTTGGGACAGATGGTACACCAACGAACATTGTTGGAGTAGTAGCAGGAGGTTCTACTGTTGTTGTGTCAGATGAAATAGTCCTGGACGTCGACAGTTGTTCATACATATCGAGTCTATCCAAAAGATTTCCTAGTGATTCTACAGGAACTTGCGATGAAGGGAGACTAACTTCTGATGAAGAAGGATATAGGGTGATCCCAGTTCCAAAATGCAATGGAGTACTGGCTAGAAGATCCTCCACAATCTCTTTTATAGCAATCAATCCAGGTGGGAGAGGTATACCGTCAGGTTCGTAAAATACTTCTGGTGCCGAAGAAGGTGTAGACTCTGCAGCGATAGATGTTGGAGGGGTGACACCTTCCAAATCAGCCCTAGATGGAGCCAGTTTGGGAATAGAAGTGTTCACTGCTGCACTAGGATCAGTTCTAATGTCCTCTTGTGACTGCGAAACTTATTCTGTAGAGGCAGGAATACCAGAAATGGTTGGAGTAACTGAAGTCTTTGAGAATTTTAGAACACAAGTTCCAAGCAAACCCGAGGACTTTGATCCAGTTAAACGATTTCGCTCGGTCCGAAATAGTTTCGTTTCCAGAGTCAAAGACGGTTGATTCGTTAGTCTCCATGAACGACGGGGTTTCAATTGAATTTCTTCCACGATTGCAGATTACTTGATCAACTCAAAATAAAGGGGAAAAAGTGATTCCGAATTAAATGAATTTTAGACGCTTTGACACAACTTGCTTTTTCAATTTTTAAGAGTCGAGAAAAAGCTAAATATGACTCTAGTTGCCTTCGATTTTTAATGAGCTGAAGTGACAGTGCTCAATGGACTTTTTTCCTTTAAGGAGTCTGAAAAGGAATGAAAGAGACCTACTCTGGAAAATCTAGACAGAGGGATTTACCAAACAAACCGCAAAACTAAAGAATATTTTACGGTAACGGCAATCAATCTTTCCCAAATTTTGCTGTTCAGTGCATTGCGATCGATAGGGGGGCAAGACAACGGCTTTCCTAAGGATAAAGGATTACCTATTGGTGGGTCTCCCCAACTAATATACTCCGACATGTACGTGGGACAAAGTCGTACTAGCACTTGTCCGTCTAAGAAGAGGAATCACCCACCTAACGATGAAAGCGATAGTTACCAGGCTTTAACGACACAAGATATTGTCCTAGCCTAGACTTCTAAAAGCTTGTGTGTTTAGGTTCCCAAAGCATTTTTTATGTTCAATTGAATTTAATTTTATAGTTTGGATCTTTTCCTTAAGAAAAGTTTTCCTTTTAAGGTTCACCCGCGTGATGTAGATATAAATTCCTAAAAATGCCAATCTAAGATGATAAACATCATTTATCTTCTTTTTGCAATGAAATCTAGGCTACTAACGGAAAGAGAGCGAAAATTATTTAACATAGAGGCAGAAGCACACACTAGATGCGCTGTTCCTAAATCAAAATCAACAAGCAGTCTAAATAAAAGCACATGCATGTATTTGTTTTCCGCTTTCTTAATGTGTGAATGACAAAAAGAATGCTAAGTACAAATCTGAATTATCTTTTCTTTCAAAGCGATAGTACTAATGATTTTCTCTTCAAAATACGAAAGGAAGACAAGGACGACACTTTGCGATTTTGAATTGAAAATTGCTTTTGACACTTGGAATAGTATTAATTCAAATCAAATACAAGAGTAACAGTGTAATCAACCATCAAGAAGAGTAGGATTCTTTTCTTTGACTGAAAATGACACTTGCGACACTTCCAAATCAAAAGACGACAATTCGAAGCTAATTCTTTCTAAAGGAGAACTATAAATGGCGAAAAATACATAAAAACATTTACAATTCTTTGTACAATGGAGGCTGAATAATGCAAAGGAAGGGAGTTTCCACAGTGGTATACTAATCATAGACAACAAAACTCCTGAATAAAGCTAAAGAGAGTGAAGAAAAAACCAAAATCTGGAGGTAGAAATAGTCTTATCTGATCATCGCACCTGTAACACAGGGAAACGGGGATGCATCCCACCTACTCCACACGGGAGGTGCAATGCATCTAGATTGCTAAGAGGAGAAGGTGCGATGGTCCAGGGATGAGACTTTAACTTGGTTTTTTGTCACAGTTTGCAGCTTAGTTCATGGATTTAGGCCAAGCTAATGATAGTCAGTAAATACAAATCATAGGGGCTGATCTAATGAGGTTGCTTGAGCCACCACCAAGGAAATTAGGATGTTTGCGAATCAATCGTTCAATTTATAAACAAAACCCAGAGATGGACTGAAGCAACATTGATCTACTTTGCAGTTGCATAGCAAAAGCAGTTCGAAGGCTAGTTGGCTTGACTTCAGGCTCCGTCTGTAGTTTATAAAGCAAACAAATATAAACAAGAAAACAAGCTATTCGCCCCCCAGCGGAGTCACCCTTTTGTTATCGGGAAATCTAGTGTCCATTCAGAGTTGCTAGTCCCACTAAGATGGGTAGCTATCTTAGAAACAAACAAACTAAAGTTACTTGCATTTTCCTTTATGAGAAGTAGATGAGAAAGAAGCAGAGATTACCAACCTCAGTCTTTCGCTTTGCTCCTTGCTTGTTTCCTCTCCCATCGGACAGATCTTTGCCACTCCTTCCTTGCTTGTCCCACTTCAAAGAGCACCTATAAAGTCAAAGCAACATAATACCATCAAAGCATAGGGATCTACAATCATAAACAATATAGGACCAGATATATATTGACCACACAAATGCATATATCAATTCAAACACACAAGAATGTGGAGGAAAACTCAAATAGCTTTATTGATAGAAAGAGTAGAAGAGAGGATTACAACCCATTGATCTGACCCAACGTCATCCTCCCAGCATGAAAGCCCTTCTTCACCTCATGAAAATCTTAGATCACCCAACACTATGATGTTCCACAAAGAAACCAACAACACTTCTTTACAAAATACAAGATTTCGGCCTCTGGATCTCTAAGATGAGGGATCCATATATAGATGTTTGCAGGTGGGTGAGTCAGCTTCTGGGATTTTTATTAGTTTCATTTCTCTGATAATTCTCAATTCCACTTGGAGATTTCATGATCTCTTACTCATCCTTGGGCGAATTCAGAGAGGCAAGTGTCACATAAGAAGTTTCTGGAAGACTCCATGATCATCCACCTTGCAAATTGTCTCTGCCATTTGTCTACTCTCACCCATCGCACCCTACAGAAGGGATTTCTAGTATGCATCGCACTTTTTGCATGTGGCAGGTGAGATGCATCTTACCCTTAGCACTGAGTAGTCTATATGGTCCAATTTTGACCAGTTCTAAGCAGTTCTTCATGGAGAACTTCTGGGAGATGATGTAGTCAGCTGACCTTGTTCCTTTATGGTGTGAAACAACACTTTTAGGGATTCAGAAGCCCTTGGTTTTGTGGACATATTTGATTGGGGTCGCAGTGCCAAAATATGTCTATAAGAGGTGCCAAAATGACCCTCTTTGAAAATCGGTTGACAACAACAATCACATGATCATTAACAAGCTTCATAGATGGAAAACCTAACATGTAATATGTGGAGACTAACTTCCAGTGCTTGTTTGGGGTAGGTAGAGGAATGAATAACCCATAATTTTTTATGGTTGGTTTAGAAATTATACAAATAGTTCAAGATAAGATATATTGTTGGACATATTGTCAAAGCTTTGGCTAGTATAAATATTTATGTAGTACTGCTACTATCTTTTCCACCAAAATTTCCCTGCAACTTGACTATAATGTACCTCCTAGAATAGTTTGGCATGCTCACTTGAAGGAACACAAAGGTGGCTTATGTAGCACAAGATCACATCCTAGAGGTGGAAGTATGGAACTTTCTTTTCTACGATCAACATCTAGTGTGTGTTAATGAAGTCAGAGTCATTGTTTTATAATTTTGAACATGAAAGGGTCCCCTTCATACACGAGTTAAGAATTATGATTAGCACCATAATTGGGGTTTATTAAGGTAGTTTGCAACATGATTCCTATAGAGGAGAGTTTTGCATTGATGGAAGCACAAGTTTTACATATAAAACATAATGTGACCCTCCTTATGGAAGCCATGACCTATAAGCTCAAGTTATTCAAATAATATGGGGTTTGTAATGTAGAGGGGTGATCAAAGGGAATATTAGAATATTAGGAAGAAATAAAGGAACCAAATAAAGAACATAAAAAACATGAGTGGCTTGAATCATTCTCAGTCCCTATTCAAAATGGAAGCGAGGGTCGACATCAAGTCATACCAAGGGGAAATTGAAGCTTTGAAGCTAAATCACTAGTTGGAAAAAAATAAGAGATTATTGTAGTTTTCATCATATAGAGGAATAACAAAATATTATGTTTGATCGAATGAAATTAGAGGGCCATTCCCTAACGTAGTGGGAAATCCATATGGATACCTTGAGGTTGGAGGGAGATCCTCTAGTTACTATGTAGGAGTGTTTCAAAACCTTCATAAAGTCACTTTTTTACCCTATTGGGGATGTAGAAAACCAATGGATCCAATGGTATTTATTTAGGTAGAACTAGGGGTAGAGTGCATATGAGTACATATGAAGCCCCTTTTGTTTTCTTAATTTTGTGATGTAATTGAAAATTTATAATGGCGAGATACAAACATTTATGTTGCAAGTTAAAACTATATGATGTGATTTAATGTCATTTTTATCAAGAAAAAAATTCTAGTGCTGAAGGAAGGGGGATAGCCAACAAATTATGATTCCTTAAGAGGAAAAATTCCTTGATTTAATTTTCCCTTTTGATGAGATAGCTAAACTTCTCAAGAAGCTTCTAGTAAGATGTTGGGAATATGAAGGCTGAAGGTGTGATTATAAAAATAAGATGGAGGATCAATAAAGAGATTCTTATTCCATTAGCTATTCCACTTATTCCATTTTCTTTTTCATACATTATTTTACCTCTTATATAGAAATTCAAATTAGTATGAGAGTTAGTGGCAAAACCCGGAGAGGCTCAAACCTTGTGACTAGTTAAGAGCTTTGAGTGACATGTTATGTGATAGGAAGTGAATGTGCTGCAACACTCTTTCTTTGGGCTGGATGGCTATGAGGACTGGGAATGGTCTTGTTTGTGTGTGGCACATAGAGAATTGAAGAGGGAAGGGTAGAGGATGATCTAGGTGGCTCCAGAAAAGATCAAATTTTTCTTTTCCTTGGATTGCAATAAAAATAATATCAAATCGAATATCTCATAGAATGATTTACAATGACGCAAACAAAACCTTAATCTAAGTTTGTATGCAAAGTTTTGGCTAGTCAAAGTTTTGGTACAAAGGGAGGTACCCAAGGGAATAAAGTAATAAGGTTATGGGTCATAGTTAATAAATAAAGTGGTTAACCCGCATCATGTAAGGGACCACTAGTAATTAGGAATAATATCATAAGCCCATTTATGAGATATATGGTATTGAGAGACCCATCATAATGACCCATGGTATTGTATGTATGAAGCCTATATGGAGGCTAGAGAATCCCCATTGAGAGAGGTCAAGATTATTGTATTGGAAAGCATATGGCTTGTGGAGTGTTCTCCTTCCTTAAGGAGTAGTTGTATGATACCTCCCTTTGTACCCCATACCTCATGAATTGAGTACAATTAAACAAACATACCTGCTCAACAAGTGAACGTGAATGTCAATGTGAAAGGAGGGGTGGATAGATAGAATGATCTAGGTTTTACATGGAATGAAATGAAATGTAGGAAAGTAAATGAAACACATAGAAAATAATATAGTAGAGATTATAGTAATATGGTGAAAACACAACTTCTATTAATAAATAAATAAAAAGACAATATCAAATAACACAAACTGGCTAGAATGGTAGTAGCTATCTCTAAATAAAGAGATCACAGCTACACACATTCACAAAAGGTATCACAAGACACCAAAATAATTTCTATTTAACATAAAGAGAGAACCCTGGAGGTCAAAAAACATAACCATAAAATATCAAATATCAAAAAATGTATGGGGCTTGAGGTGGTTAGTTTATACATCAACTTTCTAGGGGCACAATGTTTACATACAATATCCATTTGAGGTGCACAATAGCTTGTTGGAAAGAAATATATGAGGAATAAAATGTTTGGTCAGGGTTAGGGAATGAAATTACAACTGGTAGGCCCCCAAATTTCCAAAATACATTGTTTAGGGCTTTAAATTAACCCCAAAAGTTTGGGACCCAAAAATCATAGAAATAACATGAAGAATATAAAGAATTATTGAGACATTGGAAGATGTGGGTAGCCACTGATATCCATATATATCATTCCTCCATCCTTAGGAAGAAATTTTCCTCATAGCATCAAGCCCCCACATCATATGGGGAAAATTCTATTGAATTTAGCTTTTGGTGAGCCACTTTCCCTACTGAAGAATTTGCACTACATTGACAACCTGGTAGAATTTTATGTGTTCTCAATGGGTATCCTTTGTCTTGGTGTCCATGATTTGATCCACTGTATCCTATTCAAATCAACCAGGATTGAGTTCTATGGGTGCTAATTTCTTGATTTCCCTTGAGATGTCCAAAGAGGTTGATAATATGGTAAAATCATCTCTACATTAAATACTAGGTGCAAGCCAAGGAAAGGAAAGATGCTTAATTCAAAAGAAATTCCACCCACAACATTTATGATTGTGTAAGGCCCATATTAGAGTGGTATGAGCTTCCTATGGGGGCTTGTGAGGAACTCTTTATATAAATGTAAACACAACCTATCACCAACCTAAAACTTATATGGAACCCTATGTTATATATGTGGCTACTTGTACTTGGCATAAGCTTTTTTTAGGTTATCATGGAAATATTGTTGGAGGTGTTTAATCCATTCAAAATATTTGGCTACTCTATCTACCTTAACCTAAGCACGGGAGGACCTTATCAATGAATATGAAATGGACATAACTACATTGATTAGGGCCAATGGTGGAACACCAAGCACTCCCGAAAAGTAATTTGACCAATAGAGCTATGAAGATCTCTATTATATATATGTTGAAAATAAGGTAGGATTTCATCCCATGTACATGGATGCTTGGAGTTTTATATGTGCAAGATCTGCACAATCATCTTGCTAACCACTTCTATTTGTCCATTTGATTAGGGATGAAATGAAGCCGATTTGGTAAATTTGGCATCCATGAGAGACCATAGGTTGGAGCAAAAGGCATTGAGGAACATGTTATCCTATTGACGGTGTTGGAATCTACCAACATGCAAAGGGGCTCCCCGATAAAATGTCCCAATTAGACTTCACATCGTTTGGGATAGGAGCCCTTCTGAAATTAAGACCCAACTGCCATTATTAATAAATATTTCCCTTGGCTTCAATGGTTAGCACAAGATAGCAAATGCATATGTACTTTTGAATGAGAAAATGAGTATGCCTTGTGAAATGTTCAAATCTAAGATATATCAAGTTTCTTCCAGTGAAAGGGAAAAGAAAGTGAGTCTTTAATAGAAGAGTAGTAGTACTAATATAATAAAGAAAAACAAGCATATATATGAAAGAATCATTAGAAAACTAGAAAAATAGTTCACATAGAAGCACCAATCATTAAAACAATTACAACACACATTTAATAATATATGCACTAAATCCATCAAAATAGTTCAATTTATTTAGTACAAAATTATAACAACGTACACCAAAAACAATCAAATAATAGTCTTCCAATGTTTATGATATACGCATGAAAGTGTGTCAGCTAAATGAGCTTCATATATTAAGTGAAAGTTCCAAGATACATAGATATAGTGAACATCACTAGCTCCAACAATATAGCGTTAAAGCTACGAACTACTCTGCAAAAGAACTATATTCCTCTCTAATGCCTAGCTAGAGAAGCCAAGGTGAAAGGTTCTTTCTCGATTTATGAGGGTGTATATATAACAAATGAGATGGCTTTTCACCTCCCTTGTGACACTTGGACTTCCCTTATGACTCTTGAGTTTCTAGCTAAATTTTGGAATTTCCATGTGACTCTTTGATTTCTTCATGAATTTTTACATTATATAGATGACTCTTGAACCTCCACTTTACATTACATTTTTTATAATATTGACAATTACATAATTACATCCAAAAATGATGTGGCACATGATGATTCATTTGACACCTTGAAGTGACTCCTTGAGAAGACATGACTTGACACTGATGACATGAAATGGATGATGATGTGGCAATGTCAAGCCACTCTTCATGTTGTTGTTCTTTTGTCTTCTTGAGAAATGGTACATGATTTTACTCTTCCTCCTCCATAGGGCTTGAAGATAAAGAGTCTCCATTGTGATCTTGATCTTCCCACTTCTATTGCAATCTAATGTCCCTTCATCTCCTTAATGATCAAATTTTATTCACAACTTCATAATTGTGTCTTCTAGCATGAAGTCATTCTTCTTCTACTCAATCATCATCTTGTCATGAAAAAATATAGTTCCTACAAATAAAATTCATTGATGACAAGACAACATAAGTTTGGAAATATCCTAATCTAGCTTGCTTCATGAAGATGTTGATTGAGTTGGAACTCGGTGCTGGTCTAAGAGGTAGACTCACGGATTGCGTAGTGTGTAGTCTAGGGGCCAGGAGTGATGGGCTAAAACTTGAGACTGCACAATGCACAATTTTGGAGGCTTGGGTAGGGAGACTACATAGTTGAGGAGTTTAATGAGATATTCTTGAGCCCTAAGATTTCCCAATGTGTAGTTCAAGAGAGAGAGAGGCCAATAGCTTGCGCAATTGTGTAGCTCAAGGAGGCAGGGAGACAACTTGATGCTTGTCATTATGTAATGCACAGGAGGATGAGTGAGAGGAAAAACTACGCAGCTGTGGAGGTCAAGGGGCCAGGGTTGAGCACTAAGACTACATAATGCACAGTCCTTGGAGGCAAGAACTGCACATTCCACAGGTCCAAGAGGCAAGGGATCATATTAATACTTAACACTGCATAATGCATAGTTATAAGAGGTTGAGTGAGGTCAAGTTAATTTGGTAGGAAGCTTTCCATAATTTGACTATGTGTGGGATCAGTGAGGTAAAATTAAATCTAGGATTAGACTTATGAATGATCACACACACTCAAAATGAATAATTTCATAATATTGAACACTCAGAACATAATAACACCATGATCCCTTCAATGTGACAACAACACAACAACCCTCTCCAAGTGCGATGCTCAGGATGTGCTTTGGGACGACAGTGGCGACACTAGTGTGATAGTGCATGAAACATTAGGAATGAATCTAATACATGTCTATATGATAAATAGGACCATATTTACCCCTTGAAATGAGTCATAGCTCCACTTTTGCAATGTGCAATAATTCCCATGGCAAAATATGAAATTTTAGTTTTCTTCACAAAGGGACTAGAAAACATAGAGAATATGCATTAGATGACCCCTATTAGTAGAAGCGATATATTATAAGGTCAAATTAGGCTAAAAAATTTAGATGTAGGCCAAAATTTGGGAGGGTGTTGTAGCAGAAACAACACCTAGTGACACAATATAAGAACTCCAACTTCTTTGCCTTGGTCCAATCTTCATGGAGGGTCTAGTTCTATAGGAAGTATTGATTCATCGTGTAAATTTCTTTGGCTTCCCCACTTAACCTAGTTATAGATATAGTCCCCTTCATTCCTTTCTCAATTGAACACATTCACAGAATAGCTAAATCACAATTGTTTTAATTCCTGAGAAGGGTAATATTCTTGTGAGCTTAATGATTAGAGCCTTAGTTTTCAACTCCTATGTTGCTCTGCTATTAGTAGACCTTGACAGTACCCTGACGGAGTCACTACAGGATCACAAGAATTTCATTGTTTCTAGCTGCTTGAATAGTACCCTAATGAAGTTTCTTGCTTCACCTCTCTGTGTAGGAAGCCTTTCTTCTTTCACCCTTTATTTATTTTATTTATAGGATTGTGCTTCGACACTTATTATTTCATGGGGTGGAAGAGGGATCCTGACTTATTAAGAGTAGAAGAGGTTTTTGCTTTAGAGAATGATATATATACATCTAATATTAACATACTCATTATAGATTTTACCCCTGTCCTTCTCTACTAAATTGGATCAACCTGCAAAATACTGAATCAAAAGAACTAAGCTTAGAAATAAGTTTCCTAAAATAGAAATGGGTATCATGGATCTACATAAGGCTTTCCTTATGTATGGATCGTATTTTCCTTCAAAAAATAATCGAACAAAATATATGAACCAAGACAAAGAAGAAGGATTGAGGGTTATCCAAATGTTGCATTGTCACAAGGTCCTTTTCAATTCCTCCACATAAATTGGAACCAAACCAAACATTTTCACACAAGGATTAATTCACAAAAGAACACGAATAAAAAAAAGACTTAATGTGACAAAACAAACAAACAAAATGTAGACATGGAAAGGAATATGTACAAAGGGTAGTGTCATAACCCTAGAAAACTATTGAAAATATTGTTTAAGATCTTGGCCATTGATGGAAATTGAATCTATCTTCCCATCCCAATATTGAAGAATAAAAGTGTGTTGGCTAAGTTTTTCATGAACTAGATGGGGTCCAATCCACAGGGATTGGAACTTAATGTGTTTCCCCTTCTCTTCGTGGGCTTTATCCCACTTCAATACTAGGTCTCCCACACTAAATTTCTTCTTCCCTACAGAATTATTGTCAAACCATCTCTTGATGCAATTTTTATGAAGATAAAATAGGTCTTTTGCTTTCCTCCTTTTTTCCTATAGATTTAAGAGAGTATCTATCCTACTCTAAACCAAAAGACAAGGCTTACCCTAAGATTCTTGTTAAAATTGAAGAGCAAACAGGTAAATGTTCAGAGTAGGATGGATTATTTTCCATACACTATAAAGGAGAGGTTTTAAGGGAGGGTTTAGGCATGACATGGTCAACTCATAGAGAATTCACCAAAGCAATGTGTCAATTCCTCTGTTAAAAGTAGATGGTCATTTTGATAATACAGAGGAGGCTTTTATTATTTGACTCAAAAAATACCATCTCCTTGTGTATATTATTTAGATGAATGTTTCAATACAATGCCATTTTCTAATATGAAATCATAAAGTTTAAGTGATGAGAAATAATTTTCATTATAAAAATCAATTTATGTTGAAATGCCAAACCTAGTGATGATATTTTGTTTAAGGAAATCAATGACTTCCTGATCATTCACTTTCTTAAGAGGAACTACTTATGTCCAGTGTGTGAAGTATAATTTGTAGAAGTGAGAATATAAAAACATTTCTTTGATGAGTGTGCAAATATCTCACCAATAACATCTACACCCCATTGTTTGAAATGTTCTTCTATAAAAATGGGTTGCAATGGGGTAGTTGGCTTTCTACCATGAACATCACGTTTTTTAAAGACTAGACACTTGTGGGCATAAGCATGAGTATCATTGAAAAGTGTGGGCCAATAGTAGTTGGCTTGCATAGCTTTATGTGCAATTGTGTCACCCGCATAATGTCCTCTTGTTGGTCCATTGTGAAGATCACACAATACCAATTCTAAGTCAGGTGCTTCTAGGCATATGAGTAAGACCCCATTATGGTGCTTTTGAAAAAACACTCCATGTACCAATTGGTGTGATAGAGCTTTCATTCTGGTGGCCCTATTTTTTGCATCGATAAGTGTGAGGGAAAGGTACCATGCTCAAGATATTGTCACACATATGTGTACCAATAAGTGGTTGCATCAGTGAGGGTAGTTCGATATTATGCATTTCAATTTCTTGCTCCTAGCTAGAGGAGTAATCTTTTGGCATACTTGTTGGTTCCGCTGTTAACTAGCATAAACCATGTCCTTTTATGGTGTGAACTAGTTTGAACTTGAGATCATACTCTAATAAACTAGTCATCCAATTCGCTCTTTTATGCCCCGGCTCTTGTTGAACAAACATCGATCTAACTGTTGAGTGTGGCAAAAAGATGATAACATGATTATTCATAAGATAAGTCCTAAAGTGTTTTAAATCCTTATAAAATGCATAAGCTTGTTTATCGATGGTAGGGTAATTTAGTTTTGGTCCCTGCAAGTTGAAGCTCAAGAATGAAATAGGCAGCTTGTTCCCTTCATCATCCTTTTGTGCAAGAATGGCAGTGAGAGAAATGTTAGAAGCAAATGTACACACCATGTAATATTTGTTGAAATTTAGACTTTATAATGTTGGAGCTTCAACAATTTCTTATTTAATACGTGCAAATGCATCCTTTTCCATTTTATCCAATTTGTATATTGCATCCTTCTTTATCATCCCTTGCAATGATTTTATGATCCAGGCATAGTATGAGATGAATTTATGAAAAAAATTGATTTCCCTAAGACAGACTGCATAACGTTTTTACTCAATGGGAAGGGAGTATGAGTGTCTATTTTTACCCACTCTTAGTCTACTTTGATACCATATTTCATGATAATATGGTGTAAGATATTTCCCTCGAACACTGCGAAAATGCTCTTCTTAGGATTTAATATATCCTGTATTTGCGACATCGCTTGAAAAAATTATTTAGATGAGGTAGGTGATTAGATATTTTTGTTGAAAACATTATCATGTCATATAAGTAAACCATGATGCTCTATACAATTAGTCCATGAAAGACAATTTCCATCACACATTGAAAGGTAGCTCCTGCATTGATGAGCCCAAAGGGCATTCTCTTGAAAGTAAAAGTAACCCACTTTGTTCTAAAGGTAGTCTCATTTCTATCAAGTTACTCCACCAGAACCTGGTTATAACTAGAAAATCCATCCAGCAACGAAAACATTTCTGACCCTGATACTTTTTGTAGAATTTGTTCCATCAAAGACACGTGGTAATTATCTTTGTCTGGAGCTTGATTCAAATTGTGAAAAACAACACATAAATGAATTTCCTCATACTTATTTCTTACGAGTACCTTATTTGATACCCATGTTGGATGATGAAATTTAAATATGATCTAATCATCCAACATCTTTCTTATTCTTTCTAAATGAGGGGCTCAAGCGTAGGATGAAATTTCCTCAGTTTTTGTTTAAAAGGCTTGGCCCCTTCCTTAATAGGAATCACATGTTGTATCATTCACATATCATAAGTTTTAAAAATGTGAAGACATATTAATATTATTTAAAAATGAAGATAAAACTTTACAACTCTTGAGGTGCGCAGAAAGTATCGATATTCAAAAACTTCAGATCTTCCTTTCTCCCAAGATTTACATATTTGTGTGTGAGTGTAGAGCTACGAGCCTTTGCATTGGCTGGCCCCTTGAATTGATTCTTCAGGTCATACAACTTTTCTGGTTATACCAAGCCCTTAGGCATGGGATTACTCTGCTTGCTAGTTCTTAACTTGTAATGCTCTTTCATGTTCATGTTCAATGATAGTTGTGTCCTTGAACACATCAACATTCACAAGAAAATACAATATCTATTGGTCACCATTGAAAAAATGAAAGTTAATGATATTATCAAGAATAGATGACCTATAAATAATCTCAATTGAAAATCCATCCTTTAAAGGAGACAAGCTAGCAACAACATTTTCTAATGTATGAGTAGTAGCATTGCGAATTCGAGGAATAAAAATGATATTAAAAGTTTGGAATTGCGACATCAAATGCCATACCTCTTGTTGATAATTATTGAGATTAGGTGACACATATTGTATCATATTTTGTACCTGTATCAAGATGATTTCAAAGTCACCTAGTGCTTTGAGAACTTGAACTTTGAGGTCAATGGCTTTCTTCAAACTAAGAGTGAGTGCTTCATATTTGACAACGTTATCAGTGAACTCGAATTCCAAGTGTTAAGAGATCAGATGTTTGTTCTATCGTGGGTCTATTAGAATATAACCAGCTCTAGATCCATACAGTTTATTAGAACCATCAAAATACAAATTCCAAATATTAGCAAAACTAGAGCTATGTCCTACAGTACTACTATTTATATCTACTGTAAAAAGGCCATTTTCACCAATTGGATTTTGCGAAAGGAGTTCAACTGTGTATCTGGTGGGATGGGTGAGGATTGTGCAAGGTAGCACCTGTGATCTACTTCTAGAAAGAAATATCCAAAAATGATGTTTGCAAATCTTATCGTCTTATTATGTCCCTCAAGTGGTGTCACAGTATGTTTCATGTATGGCTCGCTTTCTACTAGAATGTAGTTATTCCTACATTTTATGGAAGCCACAAATGTATCCATTCATTGAGAAGTATCCTTGGAGCTTCCAGGATCAATCTCTACTCAGAGGTAATCCAAAGGCTTCAGATATGTCCACAATCACAATGTTTATGAACTGGTGAACTCTATGTTCTAATGAGAAATGAATGAGAACATTGTTAAATTCACCAATAGTCTAGACAAATGATCTGTCCAACTGTATGATTCATGCATTATTCTTATCCCATTAAGAATTAATTTTCTTAGTGATAGACAATGGAATGAAATTCGTAGATGCACCAGAATCAACTAAACAATTATGGAAATTATAATTAGATATTTAAAATATTAACAAAAAACGAGGGGTAGGAAGCATTAGAATTCAAATTAACAACGTTTACTACAAATTTGATTGTATTGTGAGACTTATCAAACATTACCTAAGAAGAAAAAATTCCTTACTAATTAATGAGTACGATGAGAGTGCTTGGAGAATCAGTTCTCATTGACTTGTTATCTTTGTGATCTCAAAGAGTGAGATGATAGTGCAAGCTCTATCATCAATAATGTTGTCATCAATATTTTCAATTTGAACGGGTTGTGTTGATGAATCAGGTGGTGTGGCTTTGTTCGAAACTTCAAAAGTGGTGGACTTGCTCTTATTATTGGTGGAATTTCTTTTAGAATATGGAGTGCTTCCCAACTTGCTTTGCAGATTCCGAGCTGAATTAGAAGGTGGAAGAATTATTCATAATAGTTGCTTCTTTAGATATTGCTCAGAAATAGGTCCCTTTCTCATCAAATTATAACGACCATTTGACTGTTAAGGAGGAACTTCACTCACTAATGGTTTATTGATAGTCTTCTTATCAATGTTGTATATAACAACAAACATATTTACTGAGTGTCGAGAACTGGAACTTTCATCAACCGCGGTTGGCTCACTTGCTTCCTCATATTGTTCTTCCACAGATAAGGTGTCTTTAAGATTAGTCATCATGGTATTCATATTATGATTTCACTATGGGAATGTTTCCTCTAAATGTTTTTCTTGATGGAAAGTATGAAAATTGTCCATGCCCAAACTTTTGATGTTGAACATTGTGTTAGAACTTTGAGCAATTTTAATCGGTTGTGAGTTATTATTCCTTTTCAAGAGAAACGACTTGAAAGGCTTATTTCTAGTTGATGCCTTGATTGACCTCCTCTTAAGTTTTGATACTTAGTTGGTGAGTGCATTCAAATACTTGGTCAAGATTTTAGTGTCAAAAGAATCTTTCTCCTTAGACTTGGAAGTTCCTTGGGTCTTCTTACCACCTTCCTTGGAGTCTTTAGAATCTTCATAATCATTGATGGCACCAATAGTACACAAGTATTTCTCTAAAAAAAATTCTTCTACAAAGTTTAAATCCAGTTTTTCCTTTGCAACTCTTTTTATGGAAATAGAAATGTTAGTTGGTAAGGAAGTTGTGTGGTCATCTATAGTTATATAATCATGTGGCTACATATTTAGATGGAACATATTAAATATAGGGTTAAATCTTTGATTAAAATCTCTTTCTTTCTCCTTTCTCCCATCTTAATATTACCAAGATCTTTCAACAACATGTTCAGAGTTTTATCATCAACAAACTTTTCCAAAAATATTTTTTAAACTCCCTCCAAGCATGGATTGAATTGATAGGAAAACTATGGTACCATATTGTTGCTCTACCTTCTAAAGTGAAATGAAAGATTCTACAAGAAACATCATCATATCATACCTCTGGCATCCATAGATGCATGTAAAAATCATGAATATGGTCCTATGTCTTATTCTTCTTTTCAAGGTCAAACTGTGATAACAATTTTTTTGGATATTTAGGAATTCTATGAATATTATCCAGAAGAGTGAGCAACCCTTGGAATACAAGCCTTGATCAACCATGTCTTCATCTTCCTTTTCTTCCTCCTTTTCTGAATCTGATGAACCTTCTCCTTCACCATTCAAGCCTTTGTTATACTCAAAATCAGCTCTTGGTTGTTCTTTGTTCGAAATAACTAAATCTTCCTCATTCTCTTCACCAATAGGTGGAAGTACCTCTTGCTGAACTATTTATTCTAAAGGTTCTTTTAATTCTTTAAGAGCGGTAAAGACCAAATATTCCACCGATGTAACCAATACACCAGTATGAGTTGTTTCTTTATTTATGAGGTGATGAGGGAGACTATTTATGATAGGAAGCAAACCAATATATTTTGCAAATCAATGGATAATATGATGAATTGCCTAGAGTTGTTTGTAGATAACTTCATAAGCTAACTCTGGAGTAGGTTGAGAAGACCCTTCTACTTCAGGAATAGGAGTTAGGGTGGAATAACGAATATTACTTCCTTGTACGGAAGATGAATGATTAGGATGAAATGATTTCTCAGCCATAAAAAGGTGGTTTCCCTCCCTCTAGTGCCAAAATGTTGATGGCATTGGAATTGTTAGCCCTAAGGTGCAGCGCTGTTGTTTTGAAGACTGAAGGGGGGAAATAGTCTATGTTGCTATCGCGGAGAGGTTCCCATATGGTACATCACCTCACTTTTCTCACTCGTCTACTCCCATCCACGTTCACTCATGTCCTAACCCAACCCTCACATCATAAAAAATCTCACTTTCGCCTTGGACCTATGTGAATTAATCCAGTTTTTTCCCCATGCACTATTGCACCAAAGCCCCAAAAACCTTACTTTTCCACCCATATGTGCCGCTTTGCACATTTCTCAAGGTCATCTCATGCCTTCGTGTCCCCCTGTCGTCGATATTCCCATTGATATGATGGTCCACAGTTCACTGATTGACGTTATATGCTCAATCAATCATCATTGTTAGATCATTTCCGCCAAATCTAACGGCTATCATGCATATCGCTCGAGCAACAAGCGAGAGGGATACCTGTCCGATAAAAGCAGTTTCATCTCTCTCCTTCGCTACTATGTGGCACCTGATGAATGGAATCGGGTGGGCTCCAACCTTTATCGCTTACTGCCTGATGACTACATGATAGAAACCATTTCCGCTTGAATAAACCACTCCTGGATGTTATCCTTCGAGCACCTCCATCACCCAATAGTCGTTCGATCTACCCATCTGAGATTTGATGGCTCGGACTTATTCTACTCCCGCCATGACTTCAAGCCTCCAACGATTGATCTCCTCCATCCATTCCTCCCGATCCAACGGCCCTCATTCACAATCACCATAGTTCATTCTCTGTTGCCTGACCAACATCCTGATTGTCGATCCACACTATCCAATGGCCCAAGTGCCCCCGAACCCCACTTCCCATTAGTCACCCTATGAGTAAATTTTTTGGTTCTGTCAGTGTTTTTGACAGTTGGACAGATGAAATGAAATAACGAAATACATGGCTGAAAGGAAAAAAAACAATAGCACGATGTAGCCGAACTAACAGAAATGATCATGGAACATCCCAACACGAGCGAACCACCTGAAAGTGCGGCGAAATTACCATAATTTATTACCATGTTTGTTAGAAACAGAGCCCTCTGAGCTCATGTTTGTCTAGTTATGTCATCAAGTAGTTAGAAGACAGAGAGGATAGATTAAGATATCTGGAGCCCCAGAGAGTTCAAGAGTATTATAAAAAGCCTATAATTGGTTGAAATTTGGAAGTATTAAGGGTTCAACTTTCAGAGGCTGTGGATACTTTATTCCTCTCAGCGTCTCATCTTCATTCCAGTAATACAAGCTTCTTTTGCTGTTACATGTTAAATTGCCACCTTCTCCTTTGTTTTAACCTTGCACTTGAATAGGTTATTCATGTTTTTCTTTTGTGTCTAATGCTAGATAACTATCATCTTATCTCTGCATTGATAAATTATATTTGCAAGCTTCATTTACTTTCTGTAGCTAGCTATTCATATGTGTTTATGTATGTATCTGTTGGTACAATCAGGATTCTCCACCTATTCATTAAATCTACAAACTATTGAGCATTAGTGGTCTAAAGCCTTGTCAAGCTGAGGGTGTTCATGCATGTATTGAGTGAAAACAGAGTTGAAACAATCATATGACTTGATCCAAACCCTAATCCATTCCAATAGTTCAGAGAACGATATTGAATATTTATATGTTACTAGGCATCTCCAAGCTACAACCTAGGAGAGTTTCTTGGAGTGATAACATAATTGGCACCACTGCCGGGGAGAGGAGACTAAAGCTCAGCTTCCCTGGGGAATGACATAGATCTAGCTTTGATGATAGACAAATTATGGACACTATTTTGGTTGTAATCATCTATTTGGCGACTCTACTGAAGGACGAACCACTCAACGTGATCAGGAGCTCAGGACCAAGTGTCGTAAAATGGCCAAAAATGAAAGTGCTCAAAACTGGTTCAAAATTAAAAGACTGGATAGAGCTCATCCTCTTGATTCCGGCACCACAAACGGTTCGAAAAACGGTCTCCGTATGCAGAAGTTATGCCAAAAACAAAATTGCTCAATAACCCTTAATTTTTGAATTTTTTCAAAAAAAAATTAAAAAAGAATATTCCACAAAATATTCCTTGGAATATTCCACGGAATATTCCACGGAATATTCCTTGGAATATTCCATGGAATATTCCTTTTGGGCAGCAAATGGAAAGATGCCACGTGGCAAGCCCAGAGGCCGCCACATGGCCCAGAGTGACGTCAACAATATATGGGCGCATATTACAAAATTTTGTGGGCGAATGGAGTATTGAACCCGCGACCTACAGTCCACAAGTGCCACGCCTTACCGTTGGGCCACAATGGTGGAACTTGCATGCAATGCAAACCAAACATTATTTAAATGTTAAAATGGTTTTGGGCGGGAAAGGAAGGGGGCCAGCCCCTATACCATGTGACTTTACGCCCAAAACTGTGGGCCCAGACCCTTAACCGCCCGGCACGAAATCCAACTACAAACCGCCATTCCGAATTTTTGGTCACATGTGTGAAGTTAGCCAGCGGTTATGGTGATTTAGCGGATCTGTTGGTGGTGGTGCCAAATTTGGCAGCCGCCCCATATTTGGCGGGCCTAACTGGCTCCAACTAAAGTTAACTGGAGTTTTTCTAGGGGCAGACTGGAGAAACTTTAAATGGCCATAACTTTTGCTAGGAAAGTGCTTTTTGGATGAATGTTTTTTTGATTTTGGGTCTCTTCAACCTTCTGAAGCCATTGGCATAGGTTTCACAGCCATCTGAGGTCGTTTGTAGGTGTTTTAGCTTTGTGGAAGTTCTAGAAGCCACTAGGGCCAAATCAGTTTAGGAGCTGCATAGGGATGTTTGCAGCCATTGAATGTCGAACGAAGGTCATTCCTGAAGGTTTTCAGCATTATGAATCCATTTCTGCAGCTCGTTTTTCCTGTTGAGGCATTCTTCTCACTGTTTAGCTTCAGGGAAGCTTTCAGGGCCACTAGAGTCATTTCAGTGCTTGAGCTGTTTGGGGGCTGTGTTCATCCATTTTTGGGAATTCAAAAGCCTATGTTTGCTATTTTTGACATTTTGAGTCTAATGGCAGAGGTTTTAGAACCAATTGAGGTCATCTTCACCTTGAAATTCTCCATGCAAGTTTAAAGGGCCTCTAGGGCCAATTGGGGAAAGTACTGTATAAGGTACAATTTCACTGTTTAGTGCTTGGGAAAGAGCATGTTTAGCTAATTCCTATGTTTTGATTCTGTATTTATAGTCATATATGTCTTTTGAGACACTCATATTCTTGTATTAGCCTTTGTAGCATTTTTAATACAAGAGGACAAGCCTAGTTGGAGAGGCTTGGTCTAGCAAATGTAGCCCATAAGGGGTGAACTACTTTATCATTTTGATGTCTTTATTTGCTGAAGATGACATGCTAAACAAAACTGATATAAAGTGTAAAATAGCAAATATACATAACTTGCATACACGCATAATCACCTATTCAGCTACAAAAAGTTATTTGTCTTATTCCGCAAGACATCAAACTTCAAGTATGTGTATGTCAAAGACTTCTAAGTGTCTACTTTGTTATTTCTTTAGGCAGAGCCTGTAGAGGGCCAGGTAGCCTCTGGAACTCATCCTCTCTTTAGAGATGAAATGTTTGGTGAATGCCCCTACAATCTATCTCTGTATAAGAAATAAAAAGTTTTCACCTTTTTAGAGGTCACTTGGAGTGTATAACTCACATTTGAAATTATGAAAATGGATACCTTGCACCCTTAAACAAGTACATTCCATTTTCAGATCACAACGACTCCACTCCATAGTTCTAGCTCAGTTTGAGAGGCATACTCGGAGAAATCCTTAGAAGCCATGAGCTAACCTAGTACTTAACCCTAAAAAAATCATCAAAGAAAGAAAGGCATTGTAGAAAGGAGCATTAGGTTCAGGTAGTTATAAACAATATTCTATATCTCTTCAAGAAAATCCTGTAATAGAACAAAAACATGTTGAGAGTATAGCATCTAATACTAGCAGTGAATAAAAAATCTCAGAGATTTATAGAGCTTCTTATTCTTTACGTTCTTCTTTTGTTGTAAGCCCAAAGGAAGCCTCTCCTCCTATCCATCATACTCCTTTAGTCTTATCAGTCACTCCTCAACCCCATGTCATTCAGACTTCCAATACCCTTATAGCCACCATAGTGATGACAACACCACAAGCACCTATCAAAATGGAAAGAATCATAGCTGCTAGGTATGGACCTCTAGTACTGCCCACTCCTTTGAATGCCATGCCTATTGGAGAATATCATAAGTATATGCCTAAGTTCACTGGGACTGAGGGTGTCACAGCTGAGGAACATCTTGAATCGTTCTATAGCTATGTTGATAACCTAGACATTAGTGAAGTTGATGTATGGATGAGAGTCTTTGTCCAAATTCTAGATGGAGAGGCTAGAAAATGGTTCTAAGAACTGACCCCAAGGTCTATAGCAGTATTGAGGCTCGAGATGATGCATTCCTAAAGCATTAGGGGGATAAGAAGGATCTACTCTACTACCACACCAATTTTGGGAACTTAAAGAGGGAAAATGGTGAGTTATTATCTGATTTTAATAAGAGGTTTAACCGCATGTACAACAAGATACCAGTTGAAGTAAAACCCACCACTACCTCTGCTAAACTCACCTATGCTAGTGCCTTTGATTTGACTTCTGCCTATTATCGAGGGAGAGATGATGTGCTACCTTGGCTGATATGCAGGATGCAACCTTGGAAGTAGAATCAAACATCATGGCTACAGAGAAGCTCAAGGGGAATGTTGATAGAAGGAGATAGAGGGGCGAACCTTCATCATCTTCGGATCCCAAGATAGATAAAATGACCAAGATGATAGAGTCATTAACCTCTGTAATATCCAAATTAAAGGTTGAGTAGCACCCTGGGAAAGGAAGAGTTCATAATACCTTTGCCCCTAGAAATCCAAATCCATATAGAAGAGCTAATGAGTAGTTGCAGATTCTGCAAAGAAGCAAAGATGCCAATGAAGACCAAAGGGTGAAGACCCCTTTCCAGAATGTAGTCATGGAAGAAGAAAAAATTGAAGAAGATGATGAGATCCATTTTTTGGAATACAAAGGCAGTGCCTCCTTTTGACCTTAGCTGCCTATGAAAAGTCATTATTCAATGACCAGATCAGCCAAGACCGGGATGGTGGAGCTGTTATGCAAACCGATGATAAACACAGATATGACATGAGGTTGAAGATGAATAATGCCAAGGAAACTCATGTTCAGAAAGTTATTGTCCTTCCCATACAACAATATAATAAGCAGAAAATAGCTAGCAGTTGGTCCCATCATCCTCAAAGCTCTAGTTCACGAGGTAAGAGGCCTTCACAAGTCTCCTTCTCCTTTCAGTTTTCTATCAGAAATTCAGAATCTAAGAATACCTATAACTCTGATTGAACTAGTGAAGAATGAGTCCTTCAATAGATCTATCCTCGAGGCCCTTGAACCTAAATCCATCCAAGCCTCCACTGAGTATGTAAATTTGCAAGATCACAAACCAATTTTTGTTCTCAGCCCAAAGATTGAAAATTATGATGACAACTCCCCATCATTCTATGTCTCCTTGACTATTCATGACAAAATCCTTCATAACTGCCTTCTGGACATAGGAGCCAGCCATAATCTAATGCCCAAGGCTGACATGGATGAGTTGGGTCTTGACATTACCAAGCCTTATCATGACCTATTTTCTTTTGACTCTAGAAAAGTGAAATGTTTGGGATTAATCAAAGACCTAGCAATCACCTTGTCTCAACTATCCATGAAGAGCATGATGATGGATATTGTGGTAGCATATGTACCCCCCAAGTTTGGAATGTTGCTTTCCAGAGGTTGGATCAAGAGATTAGGTGGAACATTGCAAAATGATCTGTCCTATGCTATTGTCCCATTTTTTGGAGGTGAGAGTAAGAGATTATACATAGAAGCTCAGTTGGCTTATATCATCAGTGATAAAAGGAATCCCACTAATGATCCCATCTATGTTGTCGACACTGATTTTGGAGCCTATATTCTTCAGATATCCCAGTTGGCCTCCATGCTGCTTAGGAAATTGGTTTGCAGATCACAGAGGAAGAAGGCCCACAAATTTGGGTCATGTTCTTTGATGGAGCTTGCTCTAAGGAAGCTGCAGGGATATGTGTAGTCCTTGTGTCCCCCACACAGGAATGCATTCATTTGTCTTTCAAGTTAACTTTTCAGGTCACAAATAACATAGCAAAGTATGAAGCCTTGATATTGGGCTTAAACACTGCTAAAGAAATGGGCATCAAAGGTCTGAAGGTGTTTGGAGATGTAGACCTTATCATTCAACAAGTGAATGAAACTTTGCAAGCAAAGCATCCAAGGCTGAAAGCATACAAAGATGAGGTATGGAAGCTCAAGGGTTCTTTTAATAGTTTCAGCATTTCTTACATCCCTAGAATGAGGAACCAGCTTGTTGATTCCCTTACACTGTTTTCTAGCATGTTTTTTCCTCCTTTTCCTCCTAAATTGACTTATGAAGTTCAGGTGAAATATACCATCTCTTCCTAACAATGTCAAATACTAGAAAGTTTTTGAAGATGATGATGAAATTAATAGGTTTTTACAAGTCATTGATGAATTTTCTTAAATGCACATTGACCAAGAAAACGAAACCATTGAAGAAGGTAACCGGTCCAAACTAAAGGATGATATTGGTTAGGATAACATTGTCAGCTGCCTAGTAACCATATACCCAAAGGATTGGTGCCCCTAGAGAAGTTGTTTAATCATAATGATGTACCTTATAAGCCTGCCAAAAAAGAAAATGAGTTTGCAGTTAAGAGACATAATGTAGAGAGTCCAGACCATCCAAAGTACATAAATATGTCCATTTGATTGTCTTTTGCCCAAAGTTCCGAGTATTGCACCCTGATGAAACAATTTGCTGATATTTTTGCTTGGGATTACAATGATCTTAATACCTATGATACAAACATCATTCAGCATAAGATTCCACTGGAGAAGAACACCATCCCTTTTAAACAGAAATTAAGACCTATCAGCCCTCTCTTATTGCCTTCGATTGAAAAGGAAATCAAGAAGTTGTTAGATGCCAATATCATTGTTCCCCTAAGGTATTCAAAGTGGATAGCTAACCTTGTGGTAGTGAGAAAGAAGAATGGAGAAATCAGGCTTTGTGTTGACTTCAGGAATCTGAACAAATGCTCTAAAAAAGACAACTACCCCCTGCCTAATATGGAACACTTGCTGCAAACGTTTCAGGGGCTAGAGTCCTGTCTTTCTTAGATGGATTTTTAGGTTACAATCAGATTGTTGTACATCCAGAAGATTAGGAAAAGACCACCTTCACTACTCCTCGGGGAATTTTCATGTACTCCAAGATGCCTTTCGGACTAATGAATGTTGGGGCTACTTTTCAGAGGGCCATGGACATAGCCATTGTGGGAGAAAAGGACAAGTTTTTCCTTATTTACCTTGATGACATAACAGTATTTTCCATTTGTCACAAGGACCGTTTGTAGCATTTGAAGAAGGTGTTTCTAAAATGCAGATGGTTTGGAATTTTTGTGAACCCAAAGAAGTCACAGTTTTCTCTAGAAGAAGGAAAACTTATGGGACATATTGTTTTTGCTGAAGGTGTGAAGATTGATCCAACAAGAGTTCAAGCAATTTAGACATTGTCCATCCCAAGGTCAAAAAGGGAAATTCAATCTTTCCCGGGTAAGATTATCTTTATCAGGAGGTTTATTCCAAATTTTTTAGAGCTAGTGAAGCACATCACTTCCATGTTGAAGAAAGGATCAAAAATAAAATGGACAGATGATGCAAGAAGCTCTTTTGAAGCCATCAAACAAGCTATCATGGAAGCTCCCACTCTAATCAACCCAGATTACACCAGGGAGTTTTATATCTTCTCTTTTGCCTCTTATGATACACTTGTAGCAGTTCTATTGTAGAAAAATGATGAAGGTGTAGAGCACCCTATGGCATTTTTCAGCAAAACTCTAAGGGATGTTGAACTAAGGTATGACCTTATAGAAAAACAAGCTTATGCTCTCATAAAATCTTTAAAGGCATTTAGAACTTATATTCTGCATTCCAAATTGGTTGCATATGTACCTTCAGCCTTAGTAAAAGATGTCCTAACTCAGCTAGATATTGATGGAAAGAGAGATAAATGGATTGCGAAATTCATAGAGTCCAACCTAGAGGTGAAGCCCACCAAGATTGTTAAAGGCCAGGGCTTGGCTAAGCTTATGGCTGAGGAAAATTGTCAATTGTTAGACATAAATTGCATGGGTTTAAATTCAGGTGGTGAGCAGACATAGGAAGCAGCAGAAGAGCAAGAGCAGGATCAGTCTTTGGCTGAAAATCTAGCCACTATGAATGGTATTCCAGTGTAGTTCATTTTTTGCAAAAGCTAGAAGTCCCTCCAAGGTGTAGCTCAAGTCAAGCCCGGGCCATTAAGCTCAGATCAGCCAAATTCTGCATTAATTAAAACCTGCTTTATTGGAGAGACCCATCAGGGATCCTCTTGAGATGTCTAGACAAAGGACAATCTGTGGAACTCATGCACCAGTTCCATTCTAGCATCTGTGGAGGGCATCATTATTGGAAAACCATAGCCCACAATATTCTGAGAGTTGGGTATTGTTGGCCTACTCTGTTCTCTGATGTCTTTTCTTTTGTGAGGTCTTGTGACAAATGTCAGAGGTTTGCAGGAAGACAACAGCTAAAATCTCTGCCCTTGAAGCCAGTTCACACTAATGGTCCCTTCCAGTAGTGGGTCTTGGACTTTATAGGTGACATCAATCCACATTCCAGTGGCCAGCACAAATGGATCTTGGTAGCCACTAGTTATTTCACCAAATGGATTGAGGCGATACCCACTAAAAGTGCTAGTCATCAGGTTATCATAAAGTTCCTGAATGAGAATATTTTCACTAGATTGGTTGCCCAACCAAGCTAGTCACTGATAATGTATCAGCTTTCAGGAAAAAGAATTGGTGGACATGTGTGAATCCATGGGCATTCAATTGGTGCATTCTACCTCATATTATCCTCAGGGCAATGGCCTGGCAGAATCATCTAACAAGAGTCTTGTAAGGATAATCAAAAAACTATTGGAGGACAACAAAAAGAGCTGGGATTCAAAGTTGAAGTTTGCACTATGAGTTGATAGGGTTATGAAAAATAAGTCCATAGGAATTCTCCATTTAAGCTAGTTTATGGCGCTGATGTTGTTTTTCCTTTCTAGTTGATTCTCCCTGTGGGTAAGTTCTTGCAAGAAGAACAAGATGAAGAGAATGAAATGGCAAGGAAAATGAGTAACTTGGTTGAGTTACAGCAAATCAGAGAACAATTGGTTGAGAAGTCAAGAATTCATCAGAATAAGATCAAAGAAGCCTTTGATAAAAAGGCAAAAATGGACATTTTTTAGGTTGGTGACTGGGTTCTCAAATGGTATGCATTGAAGGAAAAGAAAGGCAACCATGGTAAATTTGATGCCTTATGGATGGGACTGTTTGTCATTGCTCAAGTTCAAATGAACAATACTTTCATTTTACACAATTTGGAGGGGGAAGGCGTTTTTGATGGCCCAATCAATGGGTAGTTCTTGAAACTTTACTTCATATGAGGCTTTAAGGCCTTAATATTGTAATAGGTTTTTCAGTTTTTGTTTTTATGCAAATAAACTCCATGCCCAATGGAACACTAGGAGATAAGTTTGTTTTGGTTGTTACTAGAACGACAGTAGTTTGCAGTTCTTGAAACCTCACAGGAAGGCTTTCATCCCCAAAAGGAGCCAGTGTTAGCCCTAAGGTGCAGTGTTGTTGTTTTGAAGACAAAAGGGAGGAATGGTCTATTCTACTATCGCGAAGAGGTTCCCATACGGTCCATCACCTCACTTTTCTCAATCATCTACTCCCATCCACGTTCACTCATGTCCTAACCCAACCCTCACATCATAACGGAGCTCACTTTCGCCTTGGCCCTGTGTGAATTAATCCAGTTTTTCCCCCATGACTATTGCACAAAAGCCCCAAAAACCTTACTTTCTACCCATATGCGCCCCTTTGCACATTTCTCGAGGCCATCCCGTACCTTCATATCCCCCTGCCATCGATATTCCCACTGATCTGATGGTCCACACTTCACATGACCGACATTATATGCTCAATCAATCATCACTGTTAGATCATTTTCGCTAGATCTAATGGCTATCATGCATATCACTTGAGCAACAAGCAAGAGGGATACCTGCTCGATAAAAGTAGTTTCCTCTCTCTCCTTTGTTGCTACATGGCGCCCGATGAATGGAATCAAGTGGGCTTCGACCTTTACCGCTTATCGCCCAATGACCACCTGATAGAAACCATTTTTGCATGAATAAACCGCTCCCGGGTGTTATCCTTCGAGCACCTCCACCGCCCGATAGTCGTTCTATCTACCCATCTGAGATCTGACGGCTCAAAATTATTCCACTCCCACCACGACTTCAAGCCTCTGGCGATTGATATCCTTTGTCCATTCCTCTTGATCCAATGGCCCCTGTTCACGATCACCATAGTTCATCCTCCGCTACCTAACCAACATCCCAACTGTCGATCCACACCATCCAATGGACCAAGTGCCCCTGTACCCCACTTCCCATCAATCACCCGCTGAGGAAATTTCTTGGCTCTGTCAGTGTTTTTGATAGTCGGATAGTTGAACTGAAATAATGGAATACATGTCCGAAAGGAAAAAAACAACAGCACGATGCAACCGAACCAACAGAAAGATCATGGAACATCCTAGCACGAGCGAACCACCTGACAGTGCAGCGAAATTACTAGAATTTGATTACTATGTTTGTTAGAAACATAGCCTTCTAAGCTCATGTTTTTCTAGTTATGGCATCAAGTAGTTAGAAGATAGAGGGGATAGATTAAGACATCTCGAGCCTCAGAGAGTTCAAGAGTATTGTAAAAATCCTATACTGTGGATACTCTGTTCCTCTCAGCGTCTCATCTTCAGTCCAGTAATACAAGCTTATTTTGTTGTTGCATGTTCAATTTCCACCTTCTCCTCTGTTCTAAGTTTGCACTTGAATAGGTTATTCATGTTTTTCTTCTGTGTCTAATGCCTGAAAACTGTCATCTTATCTCTGTGTTGATAAATTAGATTTGCAAGCTTCATTTACTTTATGTAGCTAGCCATTTATATGTGTTTATGTATGTATCTGCTGGTACAGCCAGGATTCTCCACCTATTCATTGAATCTACAAACTATTGAGCATTAGTGGTCTAAAGCCTTGTCAAGCTGAGGGTGTTCATCCATGTCTTGAGTGAAAACAGAGTTCAAACAGTCATATGACTTGATCCAAACCCTAATCCATTCCAATAGTTCAAAGAACGATATTGAAGATTTATATGTTACCAGACATCTCCGAGCTACAACCTAGGACAGTTTACTAGAGTGATAACAGGAACCCTCCACATACAAAGGGGAGACCCCGATGAAAATTCCCAATTAGACTTTGTTAGCGCTCAAATCTGCCTTAGGCTGAAATAAGGCAAGACTCAAGGCCACATCAAACCACGCTCAGCATCGTAGTTAGCCCTACAAGGACAGAAGAGGGCTCTCTCCAGGTCGAACTCGGAAAAATGTAATCGAAAAGGCTCGAGATGATCGAATCAATGACTGATTTTAGGCTAGATATTAAGTACAAAGAGTTTAGGATTGATTTTTTATGATTTTTTTGAAATCAAGGGAAAGGCAATTTTCGGTGTGGGGATGAGGCACAGTTTTTGCAGAGGTCCACTTGGGGCAAGATAGGCAATTGTTTTGATGCCTTAAAGCAAGTGAGATGGATAGATCAGACCG
>APFE031730563.1:0-30144 GCA_000404065.3 Pinus taeda | reverse complement strand
AATCATCCAAGAATTGTTCATTTATGTAATGTAAAGGAGGTTTCCCCCTCGAAGAGGCTGAATTCTAAGTCGTTGATCTATCTTTTCTATCTTTTCTTGAGCTGGTTTCATAACACAGTCCTTTTTAGACTATAATGCAATGATTTAACCACTGGATGAATGAAGTGAGTGGAGAGTGAGGGCTAAGAGGGTGTATAGGAAGGTGCAAGGTTGAGGCTCAACATCTCCCGACAGGGTAATACTACTCCTTGATGGCATCTTAGAAAGAGTTCCAAGTGGGTGCAACTAAAAAAAGTGAGGGTTCCCCCTTGTCCTTCTGCTCACATCAGGTTTCCCACCAGTCCTTGACGTGGGGGGAAACTTTGAAGTGTGAAAAAGTAATATTTTCCTTATTGGAAAAATTATGAACTAAAAAATACACTTCCAACAAATTTAACCATCTATCTACAGCATATGCATCTATCTATCCTTCAAATATGGGAATATCAAAGTTTATTTGTACCTTGAAGGGAATGGTGTCTCCAGAGTGGCTTCCAGATGAAGATGCATCATCTGTGGGCATCCGCCGAAGGATTTGGGCGAAGTTGTCCATCATTGCGTTCCTCTGTCGCTCGAGGGCTTCTTCAAGAAATATTTTTAAGGGATCTCCTACTCTCTCATCTTTATTTTCTTCCACCATAGGAGGTCGTCGTGGTTTGTGAGGCTGGTCTTGCAAAGGTTCAACCAGTTCGTGCCCTAACTACTTATACCCTGACCTCATTGGGGACAAGCAAACAAAAACAGAGAAAGAGTAGACTGCTTTGATACCATTGATCCATAATTATGCACAAATGCAACAAAATACACATATAAACATAAACACAGAGATGAAACAAGAATAAAACTTCATTTCATTAATATCAAAGAACTGAAATATGCTTATATACAAAATGTAAATAAATTAGCTCGAGTGATCTTAGCTTATCTCTGAGAAGAGATGTGGCAGATACATGCCTCTGAAATGTGTTACAATGAGGTTAGAAGGCCTACTTATTATTGAGTAACAATGGAAAACCATAAACATCCAAAAACCTAACCCTAAGAGATGAAGCGCCAAAACTATGGGCCCCGTTGGGGTAAATTGGTACGTCAACTTCACAAGGTCATAACTTTGGCATACGATCTCTGTTTGATGCAAACGATACCTCGTTAGAAATATCTATCTAGGGACTATTGCTTTTGACTACAAATGCCAATCATAATCTTATGTTTTCCCGTTTTCCAAAAAAAACGACGTTTAGGGCCTCAAAACGACTCTGGAAGTTCGAAACCCAAAAAACTTCAAAAAATAGTAAATTGTGCTACAATTAAGGAAATTGAAAAACTAAAAGAAACAATGGTGGGGGTCCAAGTGGAATAGGCGAGTGGCCACTAGTATACACTGGATCATGTTGGCACTTGGTAGTGGAGTTCAAAGAACCGAGGGCGAGGAGTAGGTCTAGCACCCAAGTGTTATGAGTATTTCAGAGGTCGAAATTTCGGAACTCCTCCAAAATTGAATTAAGAGGAAGTCCTGATACAGGGATCTCCAATGTGGTAGCGCTTGGTAATAGAAGCTAGAGAACAAAAGGCACAGTGTTAGAATACAAGGAGATATGCCCCCAACAGGTCCTAAATGTATTAGCACCTAAAAGCTATGATGTTGGTCATGACACCCAGTCTCACAGTGAAAAACAAGAGAGGCTAGCCAAGAGGGGCTCAGAATATTATAATCTTTCGTTTTCGTCACAACAAAATAATAAGAAGTTACGATGTATGGGGAGCCCCGAAATTGCAACACGATGGAATATGAAGCCACTTGTCATAGGTAGCGGTCTTATGGAGGGGAAACAAGAAAAGGTGATAACAAAGAAGGAGCTAAAGGCACTTTGAAATATTGTAATATCATAATATTGTTTTAGTAAAAGTTATGATGAATAGAGCTCTGATAGTGTAGCACTGAGTGTATGCATATGGATGAGTTGGAAACTGAATAAGCATGTGTAGGAGAGCTGGTTGCAAAAGTAATGGCGACTGTAGAGATCGTTTGGTCAAGACAAAAAGGACCACGATTTTGCAAGGAAGAGTGTTAGGCCTACCTTAAGATGAGAAAGATACCTTTGATCTTCCTGTGCATGCCTCATAACTTAAATGAAGAACAAAGAAGCCATGTCGAAGTACAGTCAAGCTCTGTCAAGCCATCAATAAACATGGAGAGCCTTGGGGACAGGAGATTTGTTCATAGAGAGGACAATGCCTGGTTGAAATGTGCAAGTGGCATGAGAATTAATTATCAGTAGGGAGAAACACTCAGGTACCCATTCTTAGTGGTTATGGCATCAACAGTGTCCAATACATACACAACAATAAAATGAAGAGGCCATGCAAAGATACACTCAGGCAGTGTGGAAACAAACAATAGAGGCAACATCAAGCAAAGTGCAACAAAGGAATGAAACCCAAGATTTCCATTGAGCAAGATGGGGGGGTATGCAACATTGTTGTGCGAAATAAAAGCAGAGAGCTCTATGGGTGTAAGTGCGATGTTGTGTGAGGAAAAGTGAGTCAGTTCTCCAAAGAAGAGGCTGAGAGCGCATATGCACAGAAAAGAGACCCTGAGAGAGAGTGTTGTTGTGTGAGAAATGTCGAAGGTGCCTGTGCAGAGGGAGAAGGTTGAGAGAGGTTGTGCTAATGTGAGAGGCCATGAGAGAGAGAGTATGCGTGTTATGTGAAAGGTCGAGTGTTGATTGTATGTGTTGAGAGTAGAGGGCCGAGAGAAAAGATCCTGGATGAGTAAGTTCCTGCAAAGTGGGATAATTGCTGAGAGAGCTACGATGAGTGACTATTGTTGTGCAGAATAGTAGGTTGCTACAAAATGAGCAGAGTGAGCAGAGGATAAATAACATAACTAAAAATAGGTAGAGTGGCTGCCATAGACAAAGAACATCTAGTTCCTTATTGAGTGTGGGTTGGATCTTACATATAGGAAGTTGGTGCTTCCATATCTAGTGGGTGCTTAAGAAGGCTTGGGGATTGGTGTCTCTTGCAAATTGGTGCTTGCAAAAATCCAAGGAGATACAAGTTGGCGCTTGCAAAAATCCAAGGAGATACAAGTTGGTGCTTGCAACAAATCCATGAATTTGGTGCTTCACATGGTGCTTCTGGTACGCTGGACAAGTGTCTACAAACAAAGGGAGTTGGTGCTTCCTGCTAGTGGGTGCTAGCAAACAATTAAAGGGGGTTGGTGCTTCTTGTGAGTGGTGGCTTACAAATAGATTGATGTAATAGAGTAGGTGCTCTTGTTATCACATCAATAACAAGAACAAGCATTGGTGGTTTTGGTGGTGCCACATATATGTTGTTGTTGGATGGTTGCCAAGTTTGAATGAAAATTAAATTGGCATAAAATAATTAAAAGTTAGCCTTAACACTGATTCACCCCCCCTCTCAGTATTAACATTGTTCCCAACAACATTTAAATGCTTGATTGGAAGCATGGAGAGTTAAAATTCCAAGCATAGAAAAAATAAACAAAAATTAGTGGAACTTTAGAGGGTCATATTTTGTAGCCCATAAGTCATATTTTGGCAAATGACCAGTAAAAAGAAAGGATTTTTTGAGTTGCAGGATTATTGTATGTAGGAGTTAAATGTGGGAAACTGTATACAGGGATAATATACATTATTGGCATGTAGGAACAACGTTTCCTCATGGTTGAGGCACAATAATTCCAACGTGGCGTGAATTTGTGAAACTTTTCTACGTTTCATGAGAAATTGCAATTTATGTTTGTGTATTTAGATGAATGTTTACGTGCATATGATTGATGTTGTTCTTTTTAAATTAAGAACGTGTGTATATGAATCAAGGCTAATTGATGCTAATATTAATGTTATTTGATTGATATCCTCTAGGTATCATGTTAGTGGAGTTGTCAATGCATGCTCATTGGCATGGAGCAAGGACCTCTTGATCTAGTTGTTGCGCAGAGGGCACCAAAAGTATGGAGGAAGCCCATGAGGAAGCCAAGGAAGAGGACATGGATTGCGAGAGTCTGTGGTGGCATATACGAATTGAAGATATATCATGCACTGAGGATGGTGCATAAAATAAGGGGGGAGGAATGTAATACCCCCATCGTTCATATTGTAATTAAATATTATTATTTAGGTTGGTGAGCCAAAATGATATATGAGGCATGTGTGCCCATGTAATGAAATTAAATATATTGTGGGGTCAATGTGCCTAGATATTTATAAGCCTGTAAAGGTTGTGAGGCCTTAGAGCTTGAATTGTAACTGATGTAGTAAAATATTATAAATAATAATAATAAAATAAGGTTAGTTGCAGATCCCACTCCATGAAAGGAGTATGGGGGCGCAACTCCACAGAAAAAGATAACAATTGTGACCTTTCGGTGAAAGGTGCACCTTGGGGCCCATGTGGCTCTAGTGAGTGCTACTTGGTTAGTTAAGAAAAAGCAGTTATAAAAAGGGATTATTACTCATTATTCATTATTCAGCCAATGATGGCTAGAGGGGGGATTAGACAGTGAGTCCTGGGGTGGACTCTGAGACTAACTAAGGGCTAGTGAGTCTTAGGGTTGGTCTCTCAACTAGCCGAGGTGTGGTTATTAAGTTAATTGTGTCGTATGGATGCATCTTGTTATGATGGGAGTCCCTATGCTGGCTCCTGGAGCCTGATGCTTTGAGAGCTTTTCGGCATTATTTATGGCTTGGCGGCCATGGAGTTCTACTGTGAACTGAATGTCGGTTTATGGCCTGAAGGGTGCCTGAAGCCTTGAAGCAACACGATTGTTGGGTTGGTACCTTGGTAATTATCATGGAGGGTGCCTAGAGCCCTAGAGTAGTGTGAATGTTGGGTTGGAACCTTAGCCATAGATGTGTGGATATTTCCAATTACTAATGCCTTCGGAATTGTCGTACCAGCTCAAGGGTGACCCAACAATTGAGCTCATAAAACATCAAGTATATGGCTGGGTGGAACATGGAGAGCCCATAGCCAGTTGGTTTTCCATTACAGATAAGTGATCATCTTTATGTGTATTATTCTCTTAATTATGTGTTATGATATATGAATATTGAGTTCAATGGTTTAAACCCTAGATTTGGGGTTATTTGTTAAACGTTGTTAATTAATTATGTAATTCACTCTGCAATGTATTTGTGTGCCATCTCTTACAATTGAATGCTTTTTTGTAATGTAAACACTAGATGTTGAGTGCGAATTGGTATTGTGTTTACGAATTCTTGCTAATTAGGGATTTTGGGTGCTAAATGTAATTATTAAGTATACGTTGTATTATGACTCGTATAAAAAGCCTAAAGCTGTGTAAAATTCAGTGGATGAAGTACTGTGATGATTGATTGTTAATTATACATGTTCAATGAATTCAAAGTTGGGGTTAACACCCAGGTGGTTGAATTACAATGAGCTCTAGCCATAAGTAAAGGGTAATGGAAATTATTAAGGACGAGCTTCTGTAATAATATTGGTGAATTTATGGATGAGGTTACGTAGTGTTGCCTGGCGGGAGGTTGGGGACATTACATCTCCTTTAGGATTTCATTTATAGATTTTAAAGAGGAGTTTTATATTCAAAACATGCACATGTCTAATATATTGAACCTTATATTGAGGTTTCTTAAGCTCTTGACTGGTGCACTAGTTGAATAACTTGTCATTTATGATTAACTATTCTTTGTAAAGATAAACTCAAGTGTAGTAGATATGATTATTATGGGTCATGTCCATATCGGGTATAAATACAGTTTGTTGAGAGTAGCGAGTAGAAATTACACTGATGGAAATTCAATAACAGAATTTGTTGGACATAATGTGTCTAGCACAAATTGTCATTCTAAACATATACAATAGGAAATATTAGTACATATACAAGAGGAAATATAAGGTAGAAAGAAAATTAATTTGAAAAGAAACCACTACAAATTAGTTCTACTTATTTATATATCTATTAATATTCTCATTATTTTCATATTTGTCTTATGCATTTTATTTAAGCATGCAAAGTTTGTATGCCAATCTTTTTATTTTGATACTTTGATGTTGGTGGGTTCAGAAGTTGTAGGAAGATGCAATATGGAGAGAAACAATTAAACAGTGATATGAAGAGAAATAGTTGGACACTTCTATTTTAAAGGTATGTTTCCCTCTAGTTGCAATCACATTTAACACATTCTATCTATAGATACATCTAACACATTTGATAGGAGGAAGCATGGCTTTGTGAACACCTTCCTAGTTCAATTAGGAGTTTTTATAGTTTTTTCCATTACTTTAACTCAAAACTGCCATTGATGTTGAACATGCAGGCTTGAAGAAACCTTCAAAAGGACTGAAGATTTCTTGATGAGTAGGGAGAGTTATGAGCTAAATGATTTAGGATAAGTATTTTGGTGATTCTCTTCACCTCTCCATATAAAGATTTGCTTTTCCACTAGATTTGTTTTTTATACTAGTGGAAGAATCTTCAACGTGAAGTGAAAGTAATATATCCAAAAAGTACAATGCAAAAGGTTGTAAGGTGAATAGATGAGCAAAGGTCCTAGCATGAACGGAATGGATTATATCACTAGGGAAGATAATTTTGTTGAGAAAATATTGGTTTGGTAGTGATGAGAAATGATAAATAAATAGTTAAGCATTGAATGCGATGGGCTTTATGGAGGAGATAATGTTGTTCTCTCAATGACAAGCTGGCTAACAGTCGAAAAGCCACACGAAGAAACAATTTAAATTACACATCACACTTATGTTACGTTGAAAAAAAAATTACTTTTATAAAAAAAAATTAATAACATAATATGGATTAATGTTAGAGTTTGAACTTCAATTTAGTGTAATGTAAATATATAATAGCTTCTGTAAGTTTATTTATTTCATCACAAAAATGATTCATAAAACATAAGATTGGTGAAACAAAATCCACAAAATCCATATAAATATTTGATAATTTTAATTAAACAAAAAAAATAGACAATAAAATATAGAGATAAACTTTGACTTAAACACCACCCTATTTTGTGTAAAAAATGATTCATTGAATTAATATGAATTGAAATAAAACATGAAATTGGTAAAACAAAATCCATAAAATCCAAGTAAATATTTGATAATTTTAATTAAAAAAAACAATAAAATACGGAGATAAACTTCACGTAAACACCCCATTTTGTTTGCAAAAGTCACTGGAAAATTAATTTAATTAAATATAAATATATAATAATTTTGATAATATAACTTTGATATATTTATATTTGATAATATAAATATATAATAACTTTCATTGGTTTATTTATTTATTTCATCACAAAGATGGTTCATTGCTTTTGCTTTAATATAAGGTGAAATAAACACCATTTTGATGGTGGGAAAACAAAATTTATGTAAATATTTGATAATTGTAATTTAAGGAAAAAAAGAGAAAATATGGAGAAAAGCTTTGGATTAAACACCCTAACACTCTATTTTGTGTGCAAGGGATACTTGTATAGTGTCAAAGTATCAAGCTAGTCAATACTTTGTCCCTCTATTTAAGTATCAGGTACCAAGTATCACGAAACATACTTTAATAATTGTATTTTTTTTAAAATATTTTTACCACTTATCATTGTTCTATATTTAAGTTCCTGCATGCTTTAGCTTTGATGACAAATTATCAGTAAAATCCTCAAAATATTCAATCTTTAATATATGTTACAGATATTACTATTCTAAAGACTCAGAATTGGGGATGCATACTGAACAGAACGGAATCAGGGAGGGACGATCATGACGATTTGTTTGAGGGCATCTATTTGAGGGCAAGGAAGGCAAGTGGACATGTCAATACTCCTTCCATTTTCATATTTCCCGCCGATCAACAATATGATTACTATGCTAAGGTATGGAGGCTGCACATTCAATGGCTTCCCCCACCCATGTCTAATTCGTAGACGACGAATTTCGGAGAGCCCGCTACAACAACATTGTAATGGTAAACTCGAAGTGTTTTAACATTTTATAGACCTACATATTTCTCGAAATAGGTTGGACAACAAATGCATTCAAACATGACAAAGGAATAAGAAATTTCGGAATATGTGGAGACAAATTATTTAGGACAAGTGAAAATTGTCTCATCTGCCAAAGCTGGGAAGTGGGTTTGGGTCAATGCCAAACAATATTAGAGCATTTTAAAATGAAGAATAACCTATCTAAAATGGGAGCAAACAAGGAAGAAATAGTCTAAAAAGAAAAGTACTCAAGCCCTTCGCAAAAAGCAGTCAAACAAGTCTCCTCTACATGCACGTGGCAACAAGAAGTCTGAAGGAAAAGTCATTGATGATTCTGCCTTATATAGTCCCACATCCACACCTCTCACGTGGTCATCTGATCTTTATGTGAAAGAATTGTTAAATGCAAAACAAAGGTTGGAGGTTTTAGAAGCTAAAGGGCAGGAAAGAGATCATAACATATAATAACAACTGAGAACAAGGCTTTAGCAAAAAGCAATAAAGTTTTAAAAGAACAAGTGATATTGCTACAGAAAGCTCTCCTGGTAGGGAAGACAAAATGACAACGCATGAAGGTGGATGTGAAAAACATAAAGAAATATGTAGTGGAAAGTACAGAGGTGGTGAATGTGAAATCATCCCAGAATAAAGGGAAAATGATTGCCCTAATAAAAAACCATGAAGAGAACGCCAGAGAAGAAACAAAAGGATATTCCACCAAAGCTTCCAAAATGTGGGTTCAAGTTATTAGCAATTATGCTAATAAGGAAGGAGAAACAAATATTCAGGTTGACAACATGCAATATAGTGAAGGCAAGGAAAGACAAAATAGGGCAACAAACATAATTATTAAAGGGGTGAAAGACTATGGGAAAAATGAATGTACTCTTAACCTTGCAAGAGACTTATTAAAAGATAAGTTGCTATGGCAAGGACAAATATGCTAAGCATGGAGGGTGGGTAAGTTTAACAAGGAGAGTGCTAGGCCCATAAAAGTCATTATGCCTAGCTTGCGCGATAAATATATCATTCTAAGCAAGAAACATCTCTTGAGGAGTTCTCGTTTTTTCCTAGAAAAAGATTTGACTATAAAACAACAGGAGGAAAGAAGGGAGGAAATTTTAAAGGTTAGGGCAGCAAGAGATGAAGGAAAGAGAGCATGGATTTATAAAGGCAAAGCTGTGATAGCGCGATTTGGACCTCCTTCAAAAACAAAGCAGCAAGATGGTAATAAAGAAGAGGCAACAAACTCTTCAACAAGAAATCAAAAAGCAAGGTCAGTATGGGAAAGAAGGGACAAAGTCTCAAATGTGAGTCTTTCATGTCAAAATAAATAGCAATCAATCCATACCCAGGTTTCCTTAAGATTAGTTTGTTGGAACTGCAGAGGTTACCCATGGAGACGAGGACCTGGGTTAGGTCCTATTGTGGAAGACAGAGACATAATTTGCCTCATAGAAACACATGAGCATGAAGGGTGCAAGACACCTCTACTTGAAGGATATTGGAAGATGGCAGTAGGGAACAAGGCAGCAGGGAATGGAAAAGGGCACGGGGGTATCATGGTTTCAGTAAGGGATAAAGAAAGTCGTCTCATTCAGTTAGAAAAAGAAGACTCAAATAAGAAATTCATTTGGTTTAAAATATCAGAAAATGGAAACCACATCAGAAATGCAACATTCTATTTTGTGCTGTAGGTTTCAAAAATCTACAAAGGTAGAGGGCTTGACCACAAAGATCCATTTGCAGCCTTAAAAGCGGATATTGCAACATATTTGTAGCTAGATGAAGTCCTTATATTGGGTGATTTCAATGCTAGGACTGCAAGTGAGCAAGCTAGCATTCTTTGTAATAAAGATGATTGTGACCCTATTTGGCTTATAGAAGAAAGTAATCATCTATGGGAAAGAATTTCAGAGGACAAGGGCTATAATCTCTTTGGTGAACAATTGCTTACTCTATGTGAGGCCTTTGATTTAGTCATTTGTAATGGCTTGACTAGATGGGCAAAGTCCGATAATTTTGCTTGCAATACTTACAATGGAGCAAGTGTGGTAGATTATGTAATTTTCTCGCATGCTTTTTGTGAGAAAATGGAGGAAGTTTTGATTGGAGATCAGTTGTGGGACTTGAAATTAGATTACAAGCCAATTTATTTATGTTTCTCTTGGATTGGAAAGAAACAATTAGAGTAAAAACTTCAACATGTCTATTTGGGGTTTTAATTAATGGTTAAACCTCTTACAATTAATTGTCAACCCAGATTTGTAAACATGAGTTGTACTACGTTTTGGTGCAAGATTTAAATGTAGAGTATATGATTTCCTTCTTATCGTTAAGTACAAAATGACTACTTAAGTATTCATCTTATAAGAAAAGTGAAAGCATTGAACTCAATCCACTCTATGTTTATTCTAATTGACTGAAACTGAAAACCTAAATGAAATTCACCTTAACTACAAAACTGAAGCGAGAATGCAAACCTTTGAAATCAAACACCTCCGTAATGAAACAGAATAAAGATACTAATCTAAGTTTCTGAAATCAAATCCTAAACTGTTACTTCTAATTCACACAAGTCACACTGCTTCTTAAAATGAAAACACTTCATGACGGTACTTGAAATGATTGTGAGCTAACACTACAGGGATAAGATCTCAACCAAAAGTATCTAAGTTATCAAATCCTGGACTACAATACTGGAATATAAACTTACTCTATGATTGCATTCAATCACTCAAAACAAGGTAAGAGGAATCATACTGCAACTTAAATCACTCATTCGAAAGCAATATGCAAACTTCATTAAAGAAAATAAGAATCAATTCTTCATCAATTAAATAAGAAACAAGACTAAATTATCCTATGATAATTTAAGCTATTTCAATCGACAGTTGTAAAGAAATGCTCCTATGGTAAAACACATTCATGAAAATGACTAAAGAAAAATCAAACGATTTGATAATGAAAAATAAGCAATGCAATTTCTATTTGTAATTAACTAAAATTCACTCAATGCACACTATCAATCAAGCTTCCTATTCTACACAACGAAATCCGCATGATATCAACCTTGCTGCAACAATGAATTACATCAACGTCAGCATACGAAGATTGCGTTCTGCGTTTTCAAAAATGGACCAACTCATCACATGCATTCGACTCACAACACAATTGAACGAGTGTCCAGATGACTACAAACATCACAATTAAGACAAAATATAACTCATTGTTTTGGGGAAAATAGAGCATGACTCTGTATCAAAGGTAGGCACACAAATCTTTGTGATTCACACAAGAGCTGCGCATTTAGATTGCTGAATCGATGGGTTTGAAAGTAAATACAAGGTCAACACACTAAAATCGTTCCAAGCCAATGCAAATCTTCACGTAATGTATAAAAGATTTAACAGACAAACCATAAGCAATTGAAAACTAGTTATGATGAATTGACATACAACTATGTTTCCTAAAAACTAATACACAGCTATTCCCAGATGATGGTGGGCCTGATCACACCTGGGGAAGCTTAAATACTTATAGAAAAAGAAGAGCTTAACACATTTAATTCAAGAACTCACAGCAAACCATTAAGTGAATCGATCTGAGCTTAACACATGGCCATAATAACAATCTTCAATTTATAAACAATATGTCTTGAAACAATACTTCAATGATAGTTTTGCAATGACAACATTCTCTTTAGCTAACTAACTCCTAGCTATTACAAATCAGGCATTTATATGCATCGGTTTGAGTTTAAAACAATAATATACCATACATAACATGTCCAACGATTCAGATAAATTAATCTTTCAAATCAAATCGCTGGAACGCCCCTCTTCTTCTTAGCATAACAAACCCTTAACTAATCCCAATATTGGCATAGGCTTAGTTCAACGAGGATGGTGAAGATCTCCATCATGGCAGATATTGAATTCGTTCGATCACAGTTGTAGGTGGCCCGATCATCTAAAAGCATGAGGCTTATGCATCCTTTATAGCATCGAGTATCGATCCTGAAGTGGTTGTTAAATACATAAATGGTAGAACATGGCTTGTGGACAAGCACTCCCTTGATCTTAACCTGCTCATGCTGCTACAATACTCACACTCAATCATATTGATTAGTTAGCTCATTAGGAACAACTTAAATTCACTTCAAACTTAACCAATAAATAGTAAAATGATACAAATGAAATGCTTTACCTCATGTCAGGGTTTTGACAGTTTTAGGACAATGAAAGTGATAGGAGAGTGAGTAGGTATAGGAGTACAAAAATGAAAAAAATGGAGGTGGGGAATAGTGAAATTGGGGACAAAACAGGTCACCAACATCCTCCCATGCTTATTTGGATGCATGTCCTCATGCATATATTACATCAGCCAAAAGGAAAAGTGTGCCAAATAAGAGGAACTGTGGTCAAAGACCAACAATTTTAACCAAAATTTCTATCCCATGTTTAACCGGTGGGGAACATTTCTTGAATTGGAGGGCTAACCCTTGTGCACTCAACTTTTTAGTGGGCCTATACCTCGATGCTTTCCAATGCAAAAACTACCTATTCTTCCTCTTCAGTTCATCATTGTGCACATACAACCTCAGATTGGAGTCTCTCACCTTGTGGTTGACCTCCCTAACATAATGAAATAAGACCTTATACTTATTAGCTTTCTCTTCGAGTTTAACAATCATCTTTATCAGTTTGACAAGTCGAATCTTCAGATTTTCCTCTGCATCAAAAGTGGGAGCCCTAGTGGGTGTTGTCGACTGCTGAGATGCACTGCCTTCAGGCAATTTCCCAATGCTTCCTCTTGGAAAATAAAGACACTGACTTTCCTTAGTAGAACTCTTGCTTAGTGATGGCCGAACGGGAGATAAGGTTTCTAAGTCCCATGCAATATCCACAGGGATATTTCCTTCAGATGTGGTCATGGGGACTTTTTCAAAGGACACTTCGAACTTCTGTGTATCAAAATCAAGGGAGGAAGAAATGTAGACGCGATTGAAACTTGCACCCTTAGCCAGGATTTCTGGGCTTGAGCCATACTACGGGTTCTTCGTCAGCCCTGAGCAGAGGTTTTAGCTGGAGAAGTCAAGGGTTTATTGATGGGGAGAAGGGCTTACCTGCATTTTTTCTTGGGTTTGGCACTCTCGGAAATTTGGGGAGGTTTCGAATGGGGCTCTACTGCTTCGTCTTCTATCATGGGGCTTGACTTAGGTTGGTCCAACTCAACTCTATTTCTTTTCCCTTTTTGTCCCATGCCCACTTAGGTTTTCACAGAAACCGAATCTTCTCCATCTTTTAAGGATTTACCAGTTGCCTTGGGGGTTTCATGAATAGGAATGGGAGAATGGGTAGGAGAGGCAGGTGTTGATTGGGATTTAGACACAGGAGTAGCATATTTTTGCTTCAGTGATCGACCCACTATTCGTTGTCATCCTTTTGTTTGAGTTTCCTGCCCAGGAAAGTTCCCAACTAAGAAATATTCCCATGACCTATTTCTTTTTCGGAGCTCAGTGACTAGTAGAATTTTAATGAGGCTATGGTGATACAACGCCGTCTCAGGCTTCCTACTCTGGGACTTTACCCCTCGGGCCATTTTATGCAAAATTAGCTTCAAGAAGTGGGGAATATTTAACTGCTTGTCTTCTGTGAAATGAGTCATCAACTGAATGTGATAGAGGAAAATGACCGCATACCTTCCCTCACAAGTTATGAAGTGTTGTAACATTGTGAGCAGTGGGTTCCATTGTTCCTCTATGCAACTCTGTAATACTCCCTTCGCCTAGCTGAGAGACCTGTAAGCGGGCTTCAAAAACATGGCATAGTTTAGAATATTCAATTTCCCTCCCTTAAAGAATAGTTCGCCCTTCGCTGGTAGCTCAATGACTCTGCTCACTGACTCCTCTGTAACTTAAATTTCCAACCTAAACATGCTCCCCATCAAAAATTTGCACAAACTCCAAGGCGACTTGATCTTTGTAACCTTGGAATTTATGCAGAAAAGTCGTCCATCCTTTCTCTTCCACAATGCTGCAGCACTGCTGATACTCAGGATTATGCACGAACTGGCTGGAGGTGGGTTCATGGCCATCAACTCCCATATTTCTTGGCACCTTCATTCAATTACAATTTCACTCTTGTTGATTATCTGTTGCCTCTCTGTTGCTCAATGACTTTGTAACCTTGGTCTCAAATGTCCCTCATATTTCAGAACTTGGGTGAATGACAACATAGTTATCACGATTAATCAGAAGTGTGATACTGATAGCATAATGATAATTGACCCTTATGTAACTGGTGTAGAGTGTTATCAACATGACCGAATGAGAGTTGGCACACCCATACTCATGATTGCTGAGAGACAACATAAGGTGATGGCAAAGAGAGGACAACGAAGCGTATCATTACACAACGTGGTAGGAATGTAGGTGATGTGGAATTAGGAGATGGAAAGCTTAGGGATATATAGATAGGATTAGGAGCGAAATTGAAATGAGGGATAGGTTTAGAGGTGCATTCATATAGCATGCAATTTAACTATTCATTGATAAAATTAAAGCAAATTAAAGTGCATACCTGAGCTACTTAAAATAATATTGATTTTGTGGAGATTTCCTTGTTTTGATGTAGCACCCAGGTATTGAAAAAAATGATGCCAATAAGGATAATGTTCAAGCTGCAACTGCGATCAATATTCTAGAAATGAAGTTCAATGGCAGGATCTTTAATTTTTACAGGTTGAGTACAAATCCTGTGAATTAGTCCTTGTGTATATCAATCAGTATAAATAATCATCCTTAACTGATGGTAGGAATGAGTACTAATTGTGAAACATCCTCATACAAGGAAAACACAATCCATTCATGCTTCCAAAATGCTTTTCTAGAACACAAATGTGATAGTAGATTTGAAATTTACATAGTATGGTACAAAGACTGCTAAACTCAGAGTATGGAACACAAAATTTCGAGATCCTTTTACTCGATGCCATATAACATGTTGATTATTGTTCTTCAGAAGACAAAGAAAACATGTTTATCATCCGATGGATTTTTAACCAAGAATGATAATTACCTGAGGCATTTCTTATTTAGAGAGCTTTAAATGACCAGAAAGAAAGCTCAAAGGGGTTTTCTTTTCCGTAAATCTTCTGCTGATCCTGGAAAAGAATAATTCTATTCCCAACAAATCCCTAGCTACTGCCACTCTATTATTTTAACGAGCCTAGAGTAGCCATTGCTAGAGGTTGTCATATTTAGAGAGTCTGAGCTACCCAAAGAAGACTCCAAGGGGTTTCTTTTCCGTAATTATTTCCTTGAGTCTGGAAAAGAATAAATCTATACTTAAGGAATCCCTAAACTACTACTGTCCCATGTCATTTTACGAGCTTGGATTAGTCGCTGCTTGGGAATTTCAATTTTCGAGAGTCTAAAAACATCCAAAGAAGGCTCCAAAAGGTTCATTTTCCATATTATATGTCAAGTCTGGTTAAAGGAATAAACTTACCCAAGACAAATTTCTCCTTTATTCTACATGGGCTGTGGGGAGAAACACCTAAAGATATATAAAAATGATAGCACACTGAGTATTCTATATATACATAAATAAAAGAAACTAACCGGATGAATCGGCAAGAGGCTGGTCATTCTCATGCACCAGTTCCATCTCTGGATCTTTGCTTACCTTATGCAAAAATTGTTGTCGGGAGAGTGGTTGGTGATAAATTTTTAGTCGGTGGCCATGCACTACAAAGGAGGTCTAACTGCCATCAATAGTTTTAATGCGAACTGAACCATTGTCAAAAACCTTGTCCACTTCATAGGGACCTAACCACCGAGTGGAGAATTTGCCTTTAAAGTGTTTAAACTTACTGTCATAAAGGAAGGCCCAATCTCCCAAACTAAAATATTCTTTTTAATAAACTTATCATGCCAACGAGCTCTCTGATCTTGCATCAACATATTTCGGTGAAATGCATCTTGTCTAATATCATCCAGTTCGTTCAACTGCATTAACCTTTGTTCTTGAGCTTCATTCAGGTTCATCCCAAGTTGAGTGGTTGTTCGAAATGTTTTCACTTGGAATTCGATCTGTAGCAGCACTTGCTTACCATAAACTAACTCATACAGGGTGTGCCCTGTCACATTCCTCCAAGTTATGAAATATGCCCATAATGCCTCCAATAACTTGTTAGCCCAATATCTATGATGCAACTGAATGGTCTTAGTTAGGATGGACTCTAACACTTTGTTTGTGGATTCCACCTGCCCATTTTCTTGGGGGTGATAAGGAGTAGATTTCAGATGTTTAATTCAGTATTGTTCAATGAGAGTTTTGACCAATTTTGATGTGAACTGCGTGCCCTGGTTGGTAAAAATCTCCCGTGGTACCCCAAATCGAGTGAAGATATCTTCAAAAAGAAATTCCACTACTGCTTTCTCGGTTGCAACATACAAAGCTTTGGCTTCCACCCACTTTGTAACATAGTCAGTGCAAACTAAGATATACTTCTTCTTCTTTGACATAGGGGAGATAGGTCCCACAAAATCTAATGCCCATTTCTCAAAAGGCTCAATGGATATTTGTGTTTGAAGGGGAATCTCATCCGAAGAAATTGGCCTCCCCATCCTCTGACATGCATCACAACTGGACACAAACTTTTTAGCATTTTTGAAAAGCTAGGGTCAATAATACCCGATGCGAAGGACTTTGTATGCGGTCCTTTTGTCTGCAGAGTGCCCCCCCACAGGGCTTGTTGTGGCAGGCTTTCAATACATCAAACATCTCATTTTCCCACACACATCTCCTCATGATCAAGTCGGGTTCGGTGTAGAACAAGTCCCCACCTATCCAGGAGTAGCTGGCACTTTGCTGAATAATGTTATGTTTCTCCCTGGTAGATAGATTTTGAGGCAATTTCCCCGATACCAAGTAGTTGGCAACATCGGCAAACCAAGGAGTAATGGTGGATATAGAAAGTAATTCCTCATCTAAAAAATCATCTGGCACGGGATCTGGTCCATTTTCTTACATAAAATTCATTCGAGACAAGAAATTAGCAACCAAATTATCTCGCCCAGGTCTATCGATCATAGTTATATTAAACTCTTGTAAAAGCAACAATCGTCTAGTGATCCTACCATTAGTGATAGGTTTTTTCATCAGGAATCTAATGGCAGAATGATTGGTATGGACGAAAGTCTCATAAACGGTGATGTAATGCCTAAATTTTCTAATGGCATGAATAACTGCTAACAATTCCTTTTCAGTGACAGTATAATTTAGTTCAGCAGGGGAAAGATTCTTTCTAACGAAATAAATAGCGTAAGGTGAGTGATCTTCCCTTTGTCCCAAAATTGCTCCAAGTGTGGTGTCTGAAGCATTGGTGAAAATATTAAATGGCAAGGACCAATTTGGTCTCCTCAATATTGGAGCGGTGGACAATTTATCTTTTAACACCTGAAAAGCATGTTGACAATCATCAATCCAAATAAAGTCAACATCCTTAGTTAATAATTTGAATAAAGATGCAGCGATTCTCGTAAAATTCTCAATAAATCGACGATAGTAACCTGCATGTCCTAGGAAACTTCTTACCTCTTTTTGTGTACTAGGAATGGAAATATGCGAGATTACCTCAATCTTGGCTGGATAGACTTTAATTCCTTCAAATGAAACATGATGGCCCAAAAATATCCCCTTAGTCTGCATCATCTTCCATTTACTACTGCTAAGGGCTAGATTGGCTTCTTGACATTAAATCAATACCTTTTCTAGATTTTCCAGAGCTTGGGAAAAATCATCTGCATATATGGTGAAGTCGTCCATATAGACTTCTACACATTCATGGATCAAATTAGAAAAAATGGCTAGGATAGCTCACTGGAAGGTAGCTGGGTCGTTAAAAAGGCCAAAAAGGAGGATTCGATAGGAATAAGTACCCCAAGGGCAAGTGAAAGTGGTCTTCTCTTGGTCTTCCTCAACTATTTGAATCTGATTATACCCACTGTACCCTTCTAGAAAAGAAAAATACTTCTTACCTGAGAGTGTGTCAAGTACTTGATCAATGAATGGGAGCGGAAAGTAATCTTGTAGAGTAGCTTTATGTATCTCCCTGTAGTCCACACATATGCACCACTTACCATTCTTTTTTAGAACCACCACCAAGGGTGACACCCACCTGCTATCTGAAATAGGATAGATAAAATATGCAGCCAACAACTTCTGCAATTCCTCTTTTACAATCTTTTTCAAAGTTGGGTTCATGCGTCTTTGTGATTGTCAGATTGGTCTCATTTCCTCGTTGGTGTAAATGTGGTGGATGCATGTATCTAGGTGTATGCCCCTCATGTCCAAATAGTCCCAGGCGAAAGCTCCAGATTGCTCTTGAACCATGCTCAACAATTGCTGCCTCTGCTCTTCGTTTAATTCATTACCAATGTACAAAATTTTCCCTTCATTGATTTCAACTAGTTCAGTAGTCAGCTCATTGTGTCCTCTATCGTTGTGAATGAGGCAAAGATAGCTGGATGAAAAGCTTCCTGAAACTCATTATTGAAAACATGTTGATAACTAGTAAAATAAATAGGGTAATCAATATAAGAACGGTCAGATAAAAAATGCTCCAAAATATGATCTTCTGATTGTTCCTGGAGTCCTCTAGATTGTTCTAATGATAACAAAGGAAACATACAATCCTCATCTTCGTAAGGAGTTTCTAACCAAAATGGTACTTCAACAGCAGTTTGAGCAGGGGGAAAAATTGACAATGTTTGATTATGTAATCCATTATAAATGACCATTTCTCCACTTCTATCACAACATCTGTAGTTGGCTAACCAAGGGGGCCCTAGCACTACAAGGTGTCCTAGTTTCTTTGGAGAAATGACAATGAAATCAGTGGGATATTGCCAGGAAGCAATGGTGATCGCTATATCTTCAAAGATTCCCATGGGTTTGATAATGGATTTATCTTCCAATTCCAAGATAATAGGGGTAGGTTTGATCCCTTGTAACTATAAATATGTCATGGTTTCAAAAGTCATTACATTAATTGCTGATCCTAAATCTACAAGGGTATTCGGTAAAGATACTCCATTTATTTCAATAGTCACTATGGGATTTCTTGGGTCATTATATTTTGATGGCAAGTCTGAGATCATTCTGGACATTTCACTCATGACTTTGACATTTTGATTCTTATGTCCTTTCCTTCCCGGTTTCTTAATACAAAGGTATTTAATGATTTTAGTGTAGATAGGAATGTCTCTAATAGCTTGTAGTAATGGAATTTTAATACAAACATTCCTTAATTCTGATTCTAAATCATATTTAATTGGAATTTCCTTTTTCTTAACAAGTAATATTTCCGAGTAAGGAGGTTCATTCGGTTCTTCTTTTTGTTTTTGTTTTTATTTTTCTTGCTGATTGTGATTTTCAGTTTGTTCTTGAGGGACCTCTTCCTCAATAATGACAGTGAATTTCCCTTTATTGACTATTTTCCCTGATCACAATTAAATTTTGTTTATTGGGATAATAGTGATCATGTAGGTAGGAAAAGGCTGTGCTTCTATTTTTTGTACAGGTTGAGGTTGTTTATTATGATTGGGGTTAGCTATGGGTTGCACAGGCAACATGGTAGGACAAGGCAGGTTTAATGATGGTGGTGCCTGCGTAGGCAATGGGTTAGATGGTGCAGGTAAAAGCTGATGAAAAGGAGGAATAGGCAGCGAGGGCTGTTGATAATAATTCAGGTTTGTACCCCTATTGATAAGGTTGAACATTTGGATTACAGGATGTACTAGGCATATTTGAGTATGGAGGGTAGGATTGGTTTTGGAAAGTGTTTCCATAAGGATTTCCCCTCCAATACTGGTTCCAAGGAGTGTTTTGAGATTGAGGATTAAACCAAGGAGGATAAGATGGTTGGGAGTTCCAAGGTTGATCTGACCATAGGTTTGGGAGCTTGGATCTTAAAACACATTTTTATTTGGGCTTCTCCAAGAGGGTTTCTTGCTTGCTGGTTTCAACATTATCGCTATAGATAGCTTTTAAACAAGGAAGAGATGGACACTTCTCAGTTGCATGTTCTAAAGTGCAAATCCCACAAACTTCAATGACATTAATGGGACACTCCCTCTTAGCATGCTTGTTTCTGCATTTAGGACAAAAGATCGCCATGGCAACCCTCTCATCTTCCTGTTTCTTTTTAAGTTTTATTTTGTCAAGCTGATTACCAATAGTACTAAGGATATCTGTTTTAAAATTTTTGAACAAATTTCCTAATTCCACCCTAGTGACAACATTGGGTACAAATTTCTAGTTTCTTGACACATAATATCGAGAGTTATCTCTGAGATTTTTGCCTACTTTAGCTTGACTTCGTGAATAGGTGAGACATAATTCAGCCACTTCAACAAAAGGCTTTTTATAAATATCCCCCCCACATAGAAGATTTAAGGTTTCAACACATTCATCCCTTAGTCCCTTCAAAAAGATAGTCCTAACATTTTCTCATCTAGGTGTGCCCCCCAGGATTTATGGAAATTATAGAAGAAACATTCAAGATATTCTTCTAGAGTATCATCTTTTAATCATTGCATTCTCAGAATATCGTTTACATCTCTACTTTTACAGAAGTCTTGGTCTTTTTTGAGAAAAACAAACTTCATATCATCCTGGGAATAGATAGTATGTTCACCTAGACTCATAAACCACCTAAGGGCTACGTCTTTCAAGGTGGTTGGGAATATTTTGAGCTTATGAGCATCCTCATAATAGTTATAACTCCTACACAAAATATCAAATTCAAATAATAAGGCATCTGGGTCTTCGGAAGACTTACTGCGAACGAGCGGAAGAGATGCCATTGGTATATTTTTCATAGTGATATTTCTGGTTATATCTATAATGGGAAACGCAAAAGTGGTTTCTTCTTCCTCCTCTTCTTGTGGTCCTCCCCTAGGTCCTTCATGGTTTCCTCTGAATAGGGTGTGATGTGGGCCTTCTCCTTCCCTGTGACGTTCCTCATTGTTTCGTCCTAGTATGTTATGATGGGGGCCTTCTCCTTCTCCCACACGTTCTCCATTGTTCTCTCCTCTTGTGTTGGCCATGTTTGATATAGGTTCTTGAAGAGGCCTACCGATAATTACCTGATCAACAAGAGGTGCTAAAGTGTGGTCCTTGATATTAGTTGATTCTAGATCTTCGAATGCAATTCCTTCTGTATTTCTAAAAATGATATGTTCAACTATTTCTTTTTCTTGATTCAAGATCTCCTTTTCCAAGGCTACTTTGCTGTCAGCACCCTTTTCTTCTTGCTTTATTCCTGCATACTGATTATTAGGATTAGTAATTGGAGTGTTTACTAGGCCAAAATTTGTAGGAAATTTTGAACTGGCAATAATTCTACCTTGACTATCCCTAGGTCTACTTCTACTTCTACGCATAAAGGAAAAAGGAAGTAAAAGTTCAAAGATACGCGAAGATGGTCAGACTTTGGAGCAACCCCATAATAGTGGATGCGTGGCTCTTCGCTCACGTCTTACCGTACTTTCCTCGCCTTTTGACTACCTACAATACCTTTGAGACTCTGTAATGATAATCTTGCTGGAACCAAATACAACTCCCTGACAACGGTGCCAAAATGTTGGGGGTTTTAATTAATGATTAAACCTCTTAAATTAATTGTCAACTCGGATTTGTAAACATGAGTTGTACTGCGTTTTGGTGCAATATTTAAATGTAGAGAATAGTATTTCCTTCTTATCGTTAAGTACATAACGACTACTTAAGCATTCATCTTATAAGCAAACTGAAAACATTGAACTCAATCCACTCTATGTTTTTTCTAGTTGACTCAAACTGAAAACTTAAATGAAATTCACCTTAACTTCAAAACTGAAGTGAGAATGTAAACTTTTGAAATCAAACACCTTTGTAATGAAACAAAATAAAGAGACTAATATAAGTTTCCGAAATCAAATCCTAAACTTTTACTTCTAATTCACACAAGTCACATTGCTTCTTAAAATGAAAACACTTCCCGACTGTACTTAAAATGACTGCAAGCTAACACTACAGGGATAAGATCTCAACCAAAAGTATCTAAGTTATCAAATCCTAGATTACAGTATTGGAATGTAAACTTACTCTATGACTGCATTCAATCACTCAAAACAAGGTAAGAGGAATCATACTGCAACTTAAATCACTCATTCGAAAGCAATCTGCAAACTTCATTAAAGAAAATAAGAATCAATCCTTCATCAATTAAACAAGAAACAAGACTAAATTATCCTATGATAATTTAAGCTATTTCAGTCGACAGTTGTAAGGAAATGATCCTATGGTAACACACATTCATGAAAATCACTAAAGGAAAATCAAACGATTTGATAATGAAAAATAAGCAATGCAATTTCTATTTGTAATTAACTAAAATTCACTCAACGCACACTATCAATCAGGCTTCCTATTCTACACAACAAAATCCACACGATATCAACCTTGCTGCAATAATGAATTACATCGACTTTAGCATACAAAGATTTCATTTTACGTTTTCAACAATGGACCAACTCATCACAGGTATTCGACTCACAACACAATTGAACGAGTTTCTAGATGACTGCAAACAACACAGTTAAGACAAAATACAACTCGTTGTTTTGGGGAAAACAGAGCATGACTCTGTATCAAAGGTAGGCACACAAATATCTGTGATTCACACAAGAACTATGCATTCAGATTGCTGAATCGAAGGGTCTGAAAGTAAATACAAGGTCAGCACACTGAAATCGTTCTAATCCAATGAAAATCTTCACGCAATGTATAAAAGATTTAATAGACAAAGCATAAGCAATTGAAAACTAGTTATGATGAATTGACACACAACTATGCTTCCTAAAAACTAATACAGAGCTATTCCCAGATGATGGTGGGCCTGACCACACCTAGGGAAGCTTAACTACTTACAAAAAGAGAAGATCTTAACACATTTAATTCAAGAACTCATAGCAAACCATCAAGTGAATCGATCTGAGCTTAACACATGGACATAATCACAGTCTTCAATTTATAAACAATATATCTTGAAACAATACTTCGATGATAGTTTAATGACAATATTCTTCTTAGCTAACTAACTCCTAGCTATTACAATTCAGGCCTTTATAGGCATTGATTTAAGTTTAAAATAATAATAGACCATACATGTCAAGTCCAACGACTTGGTTAAATTAATATTTCAAATCAGATCGCTAGAATGACCCTGTTCTTCTTAGCATAACGAATCCTTAACTAATCCCAATATTGGCATAGGCTTAGATCAATGAGGATGGTGAAGATCTCCATCATGGCAGATATCGAACTCATTCGATCACAGCTGTAAGTGGCCCGATCATATAGAAGCACGAGGCCTATGCATCCTTTATAGCGATGAGTACCGATCCTGAAGTGGTTGTTAAGTACAGAAATGGTAGAACATGGCTTGTGGACAAGCACTCCCCTGATCTTAACCTGCTCATGCTGCTGCAATACTCACACTCAATCATATTGATTAGTTAGCTCGTTAGGAACAACTTAAATTCATTTCAAACTTAACTAATAAACAGTAAAATGATACAAATGAAATACTTTATCTCATGTAAGGGTTTTGACAGTTTTAGGACAATGAAATTGATAGGAGAGTAGGTATAGGAGTACAAAAATGACAAAAATGGAGGTGGGAAATTGTGAAATTAGGGACAAAATAGGGCACCAACAATGTCCAACAAAATCTCCCATAGGGTAGAATTCTTTTGACCTTAGAAAATTGTAATACCTTCAAAATGACGCTAGAGAGGCTCTTCTAGAAGGAGAAAATTACAATTCACAGCCTTCATAGTCATGAGTTAACACATTTAATTCAATGCGCACTTCCAAAGTGCAAAAGAGAAAAAATTAAGAAGTCTGAAACAAATTGCTTTCAAGTTAATGCTTGGTTTGACGAGGAATGCAAAAAGACAAGGAGAATGTGGAAAGTGTGAAACAAGGATAATATAAAGCTCAAAGCTTACAAGTAGTTATTAAGCAAGAAAAAGGCTGATTTCATGGTTTCAAGGAGGGAAGAACTAATCTTCCTTGGGAAAAGTAATCCCAAATTATTTTGGAAGGAGATCCAATCGAAAAAGGATAAAAATTGGAAATAATATTACAACTTCTAAATGGTTTGACTATGCAAGACAACTCTATGAGCAAGTTCCCAAGGTTGACCCTCCCCCCTTGGTCAACATTGATACTCAAATCTTCACGTTACAAGAGGTAGAGATGGGTATCAAGAAGTTGGGTGTTGGAAAAGAAAAAAGACTTAGTTGAAATCCAAGCAGAATATCTAAAGTGGGGCTCAAAGATTCTTGCACCTCACATTACCAAAATATTCAAAAACATCATGCAACAAGGGCTCCCCAGAGATTGGACAACTAGTCTGGTAATACCTCTTTTTAAGAGTGGTGAAGTCAATAATCCCTGCAATTATAGGACCATCATGATAAATCCTTTATTTGCAAAGCTATTTGGAAGCATGCTAGAAAACAAAATTAGCAAGTGGGCAGAAGAAAGAGATAAGCGTGCTAAAGGGCAAACATGTTTTAGACCTAAACATTCCACAATTGATCATTGTATAACTTTAAGGCACATCATTGAAAAATTTTGGGAGAAAAAGGAAGAAGTCTTTTGTTGCTTTGTTGATTTCAGAAAAATGTTTGACTCAGTTCCTAGGGATAAGCTTTGGCACAGAATGGAGGAACTTGGGGTTCCTAAACATTTGAGAGCAACTGTGCATAGTATGAAGAAGTGAAAGTCAAAATTAGAACTTCAACAGGCATTTCTGAAAGTTTTAGAAGTGATATTGGGGTTAAGAAAGGTTGCCCACTGTCTCCTACCCTTTTTGGTTTATATATCGACAAGCTTTAGGAGTGGTTAAATTCGCAAGGGGGTGATGGTATTTATTTGGGAAAGTTTGTTATAAGGCTTCTTTTGTATGCAGGTGACCTTATTCTGATTGCTAGATCGACTCTTGGTTTGCAAGATCACTTACTATCCCTTGATCATTTTTGTAGAAGTGTGGGGGTGAAAGTCAATATCAGCAAAACGAAAGTAGTGGTCTTCTCTAAGAAAAAAACATAAACAACATAAGTTCTAATTGAAGGAAACATTCTGGAAGAAGTTGCAAATTACAAATACCTTAGAATTGACTTCAACAAAAATCTAAGTTGGATTGGTTGTAGAAAGAAAAGAACTATGGGGGGTTGGAAAGCATTTTATTCTTTTCAAAATAGGTGCAGAGAGGCAGAGTTATGGGACTAGAAAACCACTAAAACTCTTTTTGGGCTTCTAGTGATTACAATGATTCTCTATGGTTGTGAACTATGGGCCAGTAGTACATTCGACATGCAGTGGAGACAAATTGAGAAAATTCAGAAGTGTTTGATTACAAACAAATTTAAGATTAAAAGTGCAGTTCCTTATGATATCTTATTTGGTGAAACAGGGACCGCTCCTATTGAATCAATTGCTATTGTGCGAGTCATAAGGTATGTAAAAAAATTTGAGAAAATGGAAGAGGGTAGATGGGCTAAGGTTGTCTTTAATGACAGATTGCGCAAGAGCAAACAAACTTGGATGCAACAAAATAACAAATGGTTTAGTAAATGGGGTATTTGCTTGAATGCGTGTCCCATACACAACAAAGAGATAAAAACTTTTGTTATGGAAAAGTTTCACAAGCGTACTTGGGATAAGGAGCTAGGAAGAAAGAAAAAATACTCTATTGAAGTGTTTAATCCCACTCATAATCGTCAACCAAAAACATACATAGATGGAGAACCAAAATTCTTATTGATCAGTTAAGGACTAATTCTCATCAACTCCATTGTGAAACAGGGTGTTGGAAAAGGCCAAAGGAAGTGTGGGAGGAAAGAGTATGCATTTTTTGTTCTTTTAAGAAAGTGGAAACAAAAAACCATTTCATTTTAGAATGTGAGACCTTCAAAGACAATAGGGAAAGTTATGCAGATATGCTGACAGATAGTTTTTGGGATAATCTATTTAGAGAGGGGTTTGTCGAGAAGCTAGGAGCATTTATTTTGAAGCTTCACAGAAAAAGGGCCGAATACATCAAGCAGATGAAGAAGAAATCTATTCCATAGGCTATCTTTAGCCTTGTGGACATTAAAATAATTTCTTCTTCTTCAACAAGATTTGAAATAACAATGGATTGATTAGAGTAAACACAGTCTATCACATTCTTTAACTGCATCTCCATGGTGCAGGAATTGATGAGTTCTTGAATGAGAGAAGTAGTGAAACAAACATATTGCTCCAAGAGCTACTTGGCACTAGTCCGAGCCAAGCCCACACATACGAAATTCCCAAAATACGTTGGGGATAAGGGTGATCATACTCTGCATCTCAGGCCGAAAGCAACTGAAATATCAACGAGATCATTCTATGGGACCTCTTAAGCTTTGGTTAAGCATCTCCAAAAATGTGTGATGACTATCACAAAGAAACTTGAAGCATGTACTGCTTCTTTTCATGGATTTGAGTCTCTGAGCACTGCTCTCATCTATTTTCTACATCATGGCATCATCAATGCTCACGTTGATTTATGAATGATTCATGGGCAATGAATCATCTCGTACAAACTTGAAAATCTGCACTTCCTTGATACAATCAGTCACAACTTCTTCAGCTCTCCAAGAAATGTTGGACATAGCACAAAAATTCTCATCAAGTTTGAATATTTCTCACATGTGCTCAGGTTTATTGGAAACTAGAAGCCCTTTGCTACATTCCGCCCAACATTTCATGAAATGCCAAAAGGATCTCCCGTCTGCATGTTGGCTTGTACGGGCTTGACCCACGTTCAGAGGTGATTTAGCCAAGCAAATCCCAGTACTACTGGCCCTTTTGGCAACAGTCCGCGAAGTGTGGGTTGAGGTGTCACCCGAAGTAGTATGGGAAGGTGCTAGAACTAGGTTTTCGCACCTTGGGGATGTTTGATGAGCTTCTGGAGGTTCGCGGTTTGACCCTACACGCACTTGTTATTCCTTCACAACCTGTTATGTTGCTTCCGTGTAGCCCTACTTGGGGCGCAACCTGTATAATACCCAAGGTCCTTGCTATTCAATCTATTATTACCCGATTACTTACCTTATTTGTATAAGACTAATGATTATTATAGCATTCAACAAACATATCAGTGCGCACGATAAATAAAACAATATAAATGTAAAGAAGGTAGTGCACAAGAAGATACATAGAAATAGGAATAAACTTCTCTTTATTATTCTTCGATCAAGATTAAAGACTCGACACTGCCCCGCGCACTCAGCTGCAGTGGCCCGTGCACTCAACTGCGGACTCTACTAGGCTTCTGCACACTCAGTTGCAGAGCCTCTTCCTACTACTACGGCCCAATACACTTAGACTCTTACTCTATGCTCGAACCATTCATATTCTTCTCTCTTCCTTGTTCGCTCTCTTTACAACTTAGAGCCTCACTCTATTTATACAATCCCATGGTCCATGGACCATGGGTAGGCATACATGAATTTACATTACATTACAATACTTTAGGGCGGACAACCCTATGACTCATCCTATACTTCACGCTCTACGCCCGCAATTTGCAAAGCCTATATAATACACTTGACCAAAGCTTGGGCTTTGAGCCTCAAAACATGTTGTGGGGGGGTTCCATGCCCAACAGGTCCCCAACACAATCATCGTGACTCATCTCGAGTCACTCTGTTGGTGTGGCGATCTTGGCGCGGAGCCCCTCCAACTGGTCCCGTACTGCTCAGAGGTTTGCGGTGCACAGTTCTATGTTGGACCTACTACATGCGCTCTTTCAATGCTTCTTTGTGAGGGTTAGTTGCCTGCCTTATAGTGTAGAGTCCCTGCATCTGTGTGAGATTGCCCTCAATATCTGCCGTAATGGTGAAGGCCTCATCAATCCATGGCTGGACGCGCGGTTTAAGAAGTGCCTCTTTCTGTCTTGTGACATCCACTTGCTCTTTCATTGCCCTTTCTCACTGCATCTTTGCCAGCCATTGGGTGAGGACAACTGTTTGCGCAGTTCCCCTTACATTATCATACTGCTCCTGAAGCTTGTGTGCCTTTGTTTCCAGGTGCTGTATGTTGGGGTTCTCCTGCAAGGCTGTGAGGACGCCAAAGGCTTGGTCCAACATACCGGTACAGTCCTGCACTGCTGTCCAATTTCTTCCAATCCTTTTTGAATAGCACTAACACGCTGCTCTCTAACTTCTGGAGGAGTGGAAGGCTACGCCTTCAGCCGCAGCTCGGAAATCTAGAGATTCAACTCCAGCTGCACTCGCGTTGTTTCCTCATGCGTGCTTCGGACTCCACTTTCTCGATAGTGGATCCACATCTTTGTTGGTAGTTCTACAACGATGGACAACTTTGGGACTCGTCGGCATGCTTCATCAACTGTCTACATGATCTACTGGTTCTGTGACACCAGTTCGTCACACTATAGGCTGAGCTGTTCAATGTTGATCTTTTGCTCACTCATCACCTGAATTGCATGGCCCTCCCTGGCACGGATCTCTATTGTTATGCCATCCTGCAGTTGGTACATTGTGTCTTGTGGAAGGGCAGCCAAATTTAGGCCAAGTCCCTTGATCCTGCCCACCGTGGCTTTGTCACCCTCTTTCTCTACTGTTAACACTCCTTCGAGTAGAACTATGGTGTTGGCCATCTTTGCACGTAGTAGCTGCTCCGCTACTGATGTACCTGCTGCGCCGTAGGTGGCTACGATTCCTTCCTATGTGGGTCGTACCTGTAGTTCCTGCAACTGCGCTGTTAAGGCCCTCAACACAATCTGCTGCTCTGACATGGCTTCCTAGACTGCTTCTTTAGTGACCTCGTGAACTGTGTCGCCGATGTTGTAGAGGTCGCCTTCTGTTAATGTGATCGGGTCGATGGCCAATTTGGATGCCTTTACCTTTTTTCATGGACCCAATCTCTCTGTGACACGTGACCTTTTCAGCTGGGTGGAAGTTGTGCCGGGGTCCGCGCCTTCTTCTGTGAGGTTTGTGTCCTCTGCTTCCTGTCCTGTAGACAAGTCCTAGCCCGTCTCATCCTATGTTTTGGTGGCCCCTGTTGCCTGCGCTGCTACTACTTCTTCGGCGGCCTTTTCCTGCTCCCCGGCTGCCCTTGCTGCCTCGCAGACAGCCCTTACCTCCGCAATCGCTTTTTCATTGCACCTCTTCTCGGCCAAGTTCGTGACGCGCAACTTGGCCTCATCCTCTTGTTTCTGTGCTGCTATCCTATCTAGCTTCGCTAGATCTGGAGCACGCCACTCAGGGGGCCATGATTCTAACACTGAAGAGATTGCATCATCAATGGCGATGAAGGGGAGGTTGGTCCATTGCTACACCGGATCCTTACGTGCCTTGATGTAAACATTATGCATGTTCGCCTTGAAGTCTGCAAAGCTCTGTAGACTGTTGTGCACTATGGGGGACAAGCGTGGCCATCTATTGATCCACATCCGGATGCTCGCCTCCATGAGCACCTAGAAGATATTTGTCTCACGAATCTGCTTTGTTTCCTTGGTGGCCTAGAGCGACGTGTACTTTGTAGCCTTTGGTATGTCCTATTCAATGCTAGGGAACTAACTATCCTTGGGAAGTTCCCCTATTACTAGCAAAATGGATAAGAGCAACCACGCATAGTGGAAGGTCTTTCCCTGCTCCTAGGCGTCCTTGCAGTTGGTCAAGAATTCCTCACAGAGGAACTCAGCCTCTACGCATTGTTCGGCCAGCGCAACTATTGGCACTAGTACCTCATCGCCGCAACATTTTCTCATTACCTTCCCAGCTAGGAGTTGGGTGGCTACGCACACCCCTTTATCTTTGATGTTTCTGATTGCGTAACCCCTATTTTTCTTCTCAAGCTTGTATTTTTTCTTCATGGCCTTTGTGAGAGCCAAATCTCTGATTTTTCCTGCTATAGCCGTGGGGTCCTTTCCCTTATAGGGGAGTCGGGAAATTCTATGGATGAGATCTATTGTG
>APFE031730558.1:240386-307195 GCA_000404065.3 Pinus taeda | reverse complement strand
ATGTATTCATCCTCATAGCTCCCGACAGGGTAGTACTGCTCCTTGATGGCATTCCGGAACGAGTCCCAGGGGGGGGCGGCTGAAAATAGTGAGCCAGTACTTTAATCCTTCTGCTCGCAGTAGGTTTCCCACCAGTCCTTGACGTGGGGGGCTGCTTTGAGAAGAGCAAAAACAATCTTTTCCCGACTCGAAAATTCATGAACAGAAAAATAACCCTCTAGTAGATTTAACCATTTATCTACGACATCTGCGTCTATCTAACCCTTGAATATGGGGATTTCAAAATTAGCGTATACCTTAGCTACTAGAAGCTGATGCGTCGCTTCTGGGTAGCTGCTGAAGGATCTGGGCAAAGTTGTCCATCATCGCGTTCCGTTGTCACTGGAGGGATTCTTCGAGCAAGATTTTGATAGGTTCTCCTGCCCCCTCGTCTTTCTTCTCATCTTCCATGGGAGGCCATCGGGATTTGAGAGGCTGGTCTTGCAAAGGTTTGACCAGTGCAAGCCCTAACTCCTTATATCCTGACCTCGTTGGGGACATGCAAAGAAAAACAAAGAAAAAGCAGACCGCTCTGATACCACTGATCCGGACTTAAAAAGGAACACAAAAAATTACAGAGATAACCATAAACACAGATATGCAGCGGAAATAATACTTCATTTCATTAATGTAAAATACTAAAATATGCTTACTAACAGTAATGGACATAAACCAGCTAGGGCAATGGTAGCTTATCTCTGAGAAGAGATGTGGTGGCTACATGCCTCTGAATTGTGTTACAATGAGGCTCAAAGGACTATTTGTTGTTGAGAAATAATGGAAAACCCTTAACATTCCAAAACCTAACCTTAGAAGATGAAACACCAAACTGTGGGCCCCATTTGGGTAAATTGGTACATCAAATTCCCGGTGTCATAACCTTGGCATACGATCTCCGTTTCACGCATACAATGGCTCGTTAGAAAGATCTATCCTAGCACTACCACTTCGGGAAGAGAAACATGGGTCCATGGACCCAGTTTTCCCCCAGATTTCCAAAAAAACGTCGTTTAGGGCCTCAAAACAGCTTCGAAAGTTCAGGACCCGAAAAACTGCTAAAAATAGTAAGTTGTGCTACAATTAAGGAAATTGAAAATGCTGAGAAAACAATGGTGGGGGTCCAGGTGGACTTGGAAGGTGGCCACCAAGATCCACTTGGATCAATTTGCAATACTATCCTCAAATTTTTCTTATGATCCTCCATGTTCTTTGAGTAGATTAGAATATCATCAATAAAATCCGAGACAAACTTGTCTAAATACGGGTGAAATATGCAATTCATGAGACTCATCAAGGTAGCAGAGGAATTGGTAAGACCAAAGGGAAATACCATGAACTCGTAATTGCCATAGTGAGTTAGAAACGTGTTTTTGCAAATGTCTTCATCTCTAATACAAATTTGAGATATACACTGAATGTAAATCTGTTTTTGAGAACACACTATCTCCCTTGACCTCATCAAATATATTGTCAATACAGTGTAGGGGGTATTTATACTTAATGGTAAGCTTATTTAATTATCTATAATCAACACATAGCCACAAAATACCATCATTTTTCCTAACGAATAGTACAGTTGCTCCCCACAGTAAAAAAATTGGCCGAATATAAGATTTATATATAATCTCTTGTAGCTGCATCTTGAGTTCTGTTTATTCAGGTATACTCATACGATACCGGGTTTTGGACACATGGGATGCTACTGGAACTAATTCAATGGTAAAATCAATATCTCATTTAGGTGGTAGCATAGGTATTTCCTCTTGAAAAACATCAAGAAATTCTCGTAAGATTGGCAGATTTTCCACGGCAAGAGTCTTATTCTTAGAGTTAGTATAGTCCACTTTCACAACATAAATTTGAAAACCCTGCCAAATACATTTTCTTAGCTAGTTGGTTGTGATTGGTCATAACTTAACAACTCTTTTAATTCCTTGAATTTCCTTTCTAATTCCTTCTTCTTCAAGGATGTTAATATATTTTTCTTTAATTCACTAGAGACCAATGTTCCTCTAACCAATCCATTCCAATCAATACATCATATGAGCCTAAAGGTAATATATTCAAATCTATTTGAATCTATTGTTCTCTTATTTTAATGGAACAATTTTCAATCTTAGCATTCACTCATCGCTTAGCTCCTGTAGCTAATTGTACCAACCAAGGATTTTTAAATTTAACCACTTGTAAATGACATTTTTCCACTATTTTGGATTAGCGTAACTTAGAGTTGCACCTAGATCTACCAAAATAGAAACAGAGTGGCTAGATATATTACCTTCTATTTCTACCATGGTGGGCGGATATTCCACTTGATTATCATCCAAAGCTACATTTATTCTAGGTGTTCTTCTAGCTACCTTAGCCACTATAGAGGCTTCTTCCACATTAGCAGCCTACTCAGCTCGTGTACGATGAGGACAATTTTTATATTAATGGGGCTCTCCACATCCCCAACATTACAGAGGGGGTTTTTCTGCTAACTACTTTATGGTTTTATTACCAGCTTAGTCTACCTATTATCAACTTGTAATCCAATTTTCTATAGATTCCTCCTAGCAAACTTGGTCTATTGTTTTTGGTGCACATTCCTTTCACCTGCAATCTTCACATTTCTAGTGTACGAAAATCCTCTCTATCCCTTTTTAAAGTTCCCATTCCGAGTGATTTCTCCTTTTTTTTTATGAATTGCCTCATCCATATTCTTTGCGTTATCAAACTCTATATTTTCCCTTATAAAGGCAAATAAACTACTAGTGAAATGATGCACCTTGGCCTTGTCTTCCTGAATATATGGAATGTATCTCAATAAAGAGGTGAATCAGGTTACAATCTCATCCATTTTTAACTGAACCAGCCTAAAATAATAAAATTCCCTTGCCCTTTCATCATAGAATTGCTCCATCAGATACTTTTCCTCGAAATGTTTTTGAAATTCTGTCGAAGTCACTTCATGTTCCTCAATTTTCTGCACAGTCTTAATTTCATCCCACCATAAGGTGGCATTACCCTGTAGTTGGTATATTTCCAATATGGAATTAAGGTTTTAATCATACTCATAGATCTGGAAGTACTTATTCATATTAGTCAGCTAGGTTTCAACTGCTTCCTTAGCCTCACCATAAAAATTTGGGGGTTTTATCTTTTTGAACTCCCCTTGAAGTTCAATTTTCTGCCTCTTATTTCCTTTTTCCCCAGAAACATTGTCTGATCTTCCTTCATCTTCATTTCGTCCTCCTTCAAATTTTGCATGGCCTTCCTTTTTTCTAAAGGAATCAATCTTGTTCCCATCGCCAGAACTTGGGTTGGGTTCCAACTGATTTTTCTTATCAGATAAGCTCCTCCAAATTATTTCCTACTCCTGCCTTAGTTTTTCATTATTGGCCCTCATATTAATCATTTCAGCTCGTAGCTGCTATATAGTTTCCAGAAGTGCAACATTCCCTTGACGAGACTCTTCCCCCAACTCTATCCATGTTTCCAGATTGGCTTCACCATACGATGCCTCTGCCCAGTTTGGTGGTCCAACTCCTCTCTGCATCTTGCTCCCGATTCTATTTCTTTGTCATTCTGTATTAACACAATAATATTTTCTTAGTTGCCCATGATTGGCAACAATGTCGAAACCTCGCTCCAATACCACATGTCACATGTACACATACCTTGCTCATTCTACATGGTAAAAAAGGAAAGATTATTATAATAAAGAAGCATAACACCTATAACTTTGTTCTATATGACCTCTACTTAAGGTATTGATTACAATGTTTTAATCGCCCACCATATAATACATGTGAACACATTGATATTTAATTTTATGGTATTGATAATGTAAAACACATTTAAACCAATATCCAATTCACAATCCTCCATCTAGGGATATCGTACCATTGTTTACTTTGTAGGCATTGGTTTCTAAAGCAAGTTTTGTAAATTAATTGCACCCATCTAAGGCATGCATTTTCTGAGGCATTAGGTAAGGTGGATGATTTTTTCACATAGGGTTTCCCCTTCATTGAGCACTTGGTTCCATCCAGATCGTTCACCTGTTCAGTACATCATCCAACGACTGGAATGAAAATGGTTGTTTCTAAAACTAATCCTTGCTCATGTTGCGCACATCTTTCGTCATTTTGCAATTCACCCTTAAGGTTTCCCTCTGCGTCTCAATCTCAAAACTTGAAGACCAATGGTGATATTTTAGCCATCCTCTATTCTAGTAACAACTCTTATCACTCTAGATTTTGGGTTTTATAATTGAGATTTTAAGGGCATGGGTTTTAACCCCTCCCAATGACCACCTGTAGGGCTACCAATAGAACCTACTCATTTTCAAGTCAAGGGAAACAGTCATGGAAGTAGGATATTAGGTCCTTTAAATTACCCACCTTCATATTGGTGTGGGGATTTTCTACAATACTCGGCTAAATCGGTTAATTTCTTCCTTCCAATGCAAACTCCAACTACTCCACCACAAAAAGCATTTCTCTCTGCCACAAATGAGTTAACTGGTATAATTGGTTTTATGGTCTTAGATGTTCATTTTTTGTAATCAAGATATCATTTACGCCTTCTGTTGGGCTTGCAGGTAAGATTTATGGTTTCACAATTCTCTCTGAATTGGGGTTCATCCAATCACTTATGAAAGCTTTAATGGGACTTTTTTTTACTTCATTTGCCAAGTTATTATTTTTGTTGACCCTTTTATCTTAATCTAGTATTTAATTAGAATTGGAAGGGTTTGGTAATTTTTTTGAGGTTCACTCTATTATTAGATTTAAGCTCGATTATGGGTACGCAGTTCCCAGCCTTAGCCATATTACTTTCCTATAATGTCACAACAATTTTACTTTGTCTAACCATGTTGTAATGTCAGCACAATCTTGTAACATTGGCCATTTTTCTTTCGCATTACCGATGATGGAAGAAACTATTTATGTTGGGGTTGGAACCCTATTCTTGGCTTCATAACCATTTCTTCTTGTTACTCGCGAATAGCTTTGTATCTTGTTAATTGATACTGGTTTTTTTTTTTAAATAATTTCAGAATTGTTGCAACCTGGAATGATGGGTTTTATTCCTGATCCTTTCGTGGCATTTAATGCATTTGGTTATTTTATATTTCAGGTACTATTATCTTGCGACTGCATATTGGCTGAGTTTATTAGGGTTAATTAAATTGCTTAGATGTTAGACTATATTAGGTAGAGTAATAGACTCATAACCTTATGAATAACCAAACATTACTCCCAGCTAATGATTAAGTTTTACAACAGATAGATGTAATTTTCCTGTAGATTCAATAGCTCATGTAATTTCCTAAAACATAAGACAAGAATCTACTCTACTCTCAATAGCAATAAAAAAAATAGATAGATGCAAAAAATAATCAACAAGAGGAATATAATCGATAACACATAACACAATATTTCTCTGGGGAAATAAACTTCTCAAAATCCCGACTATCAATATTACATTAATCATAAATCCAAGATGACAATAGAATTCTTGTTCTCACTAGAACAATCCCTGCACAATTATAATCAACTCTCTGCCTCACAAGCCCTCTCTAGCCAACACTTAGCCACTTATGCTACCTACCAATCCCCTATTTCCTTGAGAAATTCCTAAGATGATCAACCCATATTTAATTGGAAAATCCTTCTTCCAAAACTATGCAATCCAAGCTTAGATCCATAAATGATTGCATGCATGATTTGTACAACTCAAAAAATCATACAAGTAATAGTACATTGTCCCTACACTCTAGTCTCAACTGGGTCTTTCTCTGAATTAAAAAGCATGAGTTTCTATTGAGTCAATCTCCAATTAGCTGTAGTAGCACTAAGGATGCACTAGTGCACAAACTCACTACTAGACCTCTACTAGTTCCTCCAACATTTAGAACTTGTTTAACTGATGATAACTCATTCAAACTGAGTTATCTAATTACAACTCAATTAAACTCATCCCGAACCCCTAAAATTTAGGGATCACACATACATGACTACATAAAGAATTCCAACCTGAAATTCCTTAGTTAATTAAGTCAATTAAACTTAATTAACTATTTACAAGTTGCTATGAGAATAGAATTTGATTTTAATTCACAATTTTATTCAAGGAAAAATTAAACTGGAATTTCTTGTTGCCATTTCTCAACACTCCCTCTCAACAAGAAAGGGATTGTGAGCTACCCTGATCCTGTCTCTTTGAAAATTGAATTTACATCTTGATAATGCCTTTGTCAAAATGTCAACATCCTTCTCCTCTGTAGGAATGTACTCCAACAACATAATCCACCTCAAGACAGAATCTCGAAGATGATGATATCAAATTTCAATATGCTTGCACCGATCATGAAAAGATGGATTTTTAGAGAGTTTGATACAACTTTGATTACCACAATGAATTACATTTGGATCTATTTTCAAACCAAATAAACCAACCAAAATCTTCCTCATCCAGATGGCCTCACATGCTGCTTGACTTGCAACCATGTACTCTGCCTCTGTCGAACTAAGTGCAACTGATCTCTATTACCCATTGTACCAAGAAACAACTGCTGACCCAATACTGAAGATCGCTCCTGATGTGTGCTTCCTGTTGGATGGAATCCTTGCCCAATCTACATCGGTGAAGCCTTGAAGCTCCACTCCTTCTGTCCTTCTGTACCACAATCTGTACAGAGTACTTCCTCTAAGGTATCTCAACACATGCTTGGCCGCCTTCCAAAATAGCTTGGTAGGCCTAACCATCGCTTAAATAAGATGGTTAACTACATAGCACATGTCCAATCATGTGTTCACCAAATACATGAGTGAACCCACAAGCTACCTGTAAATGGTACCTTCCACTACTTCACCCGAAGCAGCATCCTCCTTCCTTTAGTTACTGATTAGAGGAGTCTTCATGGTTTTACTGCTCTCCATGTGGAACCTTTTCAATATCTCATTGGCATACTTTCCTTCAGAGACAAAAAGCTCCCCATCACCTTTCCATACTTCCATGCCCAGAAAGTAATGCATGAGCCCCAAGTCCTTCATCTCAAACGCTCTTGTAAGATCCTCCTTGCAAGACTTGATCAGTTTATCATTACATGTCAGAATCAAATCATCAACATATAAAACAATGATAAAAAATTTACCTTCCACCACAACGTGGTACAGGTTTTCATCCGCTTCACTTTTGGTGAAGCCCAACCTGGTGAAGTAGTTATCGATCCTTGTGTACCAAGCATGGGGTTATTTCTTCAACTCATACAATGCTCACTTGAGTCGGCACACATGCGAATCACTGTCAAAAGTCTCAAGACCTTCACACTGGTCAATATAAACCTCTTCCTCAATCATTCCATTAAGGAAGGTTGTCTTTACATCCATTTGATGTATCTTCCAACCCATATACATTGATAGTGCCAATATAGATATGATCGATGAGTACCTTGCAACATGAGAAAAGGTCTCATCATAGTAAATACCCTCTACCTATGAAAATCCATAGGCCACAAACATGGCCTTATGCTTCTCCACAGTACCATCTGCTACCTTCTTTACCTTGTGAAGCCATCAGGAGCTCACCACTAACTTGCCTACAAGTCTTGGGACCACATCCCACACACTATTATGAACAATGCATTCATACTTCTCCACCATGGCATCAACCCAAAATGGTTTCCACATTGCATCCTCAAAGGAAGAGGCTCCATCTCAACACATTTGCTCATAATATCCATGTATCTAGTGTACCTCTCAGGTGACCTCCTTTTCCTACGTTGTGATGTGGGTGCAACCACATTCTCTCTCACATCCTACAATAACCTGTCAACCACTTTGGAAGACTCTGCCTCAATGGAGGTCTCCACTCTCGAATCCTCTACATGTGGCTGCTCCACATCAATATGAATCTCCTCAACCTTAGGAGCTAAAACCTTATCAACCCATTGTAGCTGAAGCTCCCTCTCAAGGGAATATTGCATTACTTTCTCCTCATTGAATCTGATATCCCTTCAAACCACTGTCATCCTATTGATTGGAAGGTACACCTGATCGTTGTGAGGTGTATCAACATACCCCACAAATATCCCCAACTCTGATGTTGACTCAAGCTTTCTTCTGTGCATATTTTGTCACATGGCAATATACCGATGACCCAAGAACCTTGACATGACCAACATCTGGTCTCTTCCCTGAGAAAGCCTCCTCTGGTGTACTCATCCCAAGAATCTGATGCAGGCTTCTATTCTATAAGTAAATAGCTATGTTGCATGCCTCAACCCATAAGTGTAGTGGTAGGACCTGATCATGGAACATCGCCCATTCTTCCCCTACAATGATTTTGTTCTTCCTTTCGACCACCCCATTCTGCTATGGTTTATGGCGTGTCATCAAATTTTGTTTAATCCCTTCTCTCACACAAAATTTCTTAAACTCATTTGAGACATAGTCACCACCATTATCACTCCTTAGAGCTTTAACCTTCTTGCCAGAATCTTTCTCGACCAATGCTTTAAATTCAAAAAACTTTGCAAAAGTTTGATATTTCAGGAAGACTCTGCCTTAGTGGAGGTCTCCACTCTCGGATCCTCTACAGGTAGCTACTCCACATCAATATGATTCTCCTCAACCTTAGGAGCTAAAAGCTCCTCAACCACATGTAGCTGAAGCTCCCTCTCAAGGGAATATTACATTACTGAATCCTCGTGAAATTTGATATCCCTACAAACCACTGTCATCCTGCTGGTTGGCAAGTACACCTGATATCTGTGAGGTGTATCAGTGTACCCCACAAATATCCCCAACTCTGATGTTGGCTCAAGCTTCTTCCATGCATATTTGGTGACATGGGAATACACTGATGACCCAAGAACCTTGAAGTGGCCAACATCTGGTCTCTTCCCTGAGAAAGCATCCTCTGGTGTACTCATCGCAAGAATCTGATGTGGGCTTCCATTCTGCAAATATACAGTTGTGTTGCATACCTCAACCGATAAGTGTAGAGGTAGGACCTGATCATGCAACACCGCTCATGCTACCCCTACAATGCTTTTGTTCTTCCTTTCAACCACCCCATTCTGTTGTGGGTTATGGGGTGTCATCAACTTCCATTTAATCCCTTCTCTCGCACAAAATTTCTTAAACTCATTTGAGACATACTCACCACCATTATCACTCCTTGGAGTTTTAACCTTCTTTCCAGACTCTTTCTCAACCAATGCTTTAAATTCTCAAAAGTTTGCAAAAGTTTGATATTTCTTCTACATGAAAAAGATCCAAAATTTATGAGAAAAAACATCAACTAATATAACATAATACCTATGTTTGGCCATGGATGCTGTCGAGAATGGTCCACACACATCTGAATGGACTCACTCTAGAATCGCTTGTGCTCGACTATCTCTGTCGTGAAAGGAGGGTTTGGTGAGTTTTCCCAAAGTACACCCCTTACATGTATCAAATTTCTCTAGCTTACCATTGGGAAGATTAGTAGAAATATGTTGCATGATTTTCAAAGCCACATGATGCAAGTGACCTAACCGCATGTGCCACAACTCACCGATGTCTCTTCTCTGCAACTTCTCTGCTTTTATTCTCAAGGCAACACAATCTTCTACCTCTAACTTGTAGAGATTCTTCATCCGAATCCCTATCCTCTTTAGTAGTCCTGTGGCTATGTGACGAAGGAACACCTTTCCTTCACCGAAGATCATATCATATCCTCTCTCCTCCAATATGACAACAAATACCAAGTTCTTCTTCAACCTTAAAACATGCATAACATTTGTCAAGGTGAGAGGAGCACTCGACTCCCTCTGAAAGGTAATTGTACCCAATCTAATAGTACTATACCTCCCATCGTCACCCATCTTGATATGCATCTCGAGATCCTTCTCCTCCAGGTAACTGAAGAGCTCCTTGTTTCAAGTGATGTGGAATGAAGCTCCATTGTCTAAGTACCATACCTACCCATCATTAATCACACCATGCATGCAATGAGGATAAAGACCAATTCGAATTGAGAGGAAAAATCCTTAGTCGCCACTCCTCCTGACGACTTCTTCTTGGACTTCGTGAGCATAAAATTTCTAGAAAAATATCCTAGCTCATGAAAATGAAAGAAATTGACTTTCAACATGTCTTTCTTCTTGGCTCCTTGACAAGAATTGGATTTGGAATGGGATGCCTTTCCATTCCCTTTCTTTGCCTTACCTATTAAGGCACAATTTTCCTCATCATCAATATTTGATGAGGAACCATCTTCGGTGTTCCTTTTAATCTCTTCCTACATCAAATATGACCACAGTCATTCCCAATTTGGCAGCTTCTCCCTCCCATTGATAAATTCTTGATAACTGTGCCAACTCTTAGGGATTCCTAAGAGAGCTAGTTTCACCATATCATCCTCGGAAATGGTAATCCCGAAACTTCCAATTTCATCTTGACAATGACTAAACTTGTTCAAGTATTTTTGAATCATGTCGCCCTTTTCCAACTTGATCTTTTTGAGTTTGTCCTTCAATGCCAGCTTCCTATGGTCACTACTATACTACAATAGGCCCGTCAATGTATTTCACATTGATTAAGGAGTTCCGTTGCCATGGAGACTCAAGACAATGTGGTCTCAACTCCCTCAAGAAGAATTTGCCTCACCTTTGCAACACACTTCCTCCATTCAGCCAGATCATTACCATCCAATGTTGGTGGCTTAGGAATGTCTTGATCGATGAATTCCTTGAGGTCATTGTCCTCCAGCACTGTTTCCATCCTATCCTTCCATGCTATGTAATTTTGGTTTCCTTCTAAGACATACTCGAGTCTCGAATCGTAGAAATTCATTTGTTGATCCTAAAGTGTGAATTGTAAATTGGAATTTCACCTGTAACCCCAAACTCGAAATCTCCTCTAATATATTGTCTTCAGCTTTGATACCATGTATATTTTCCTATAGATTCAACAACTCATATAATTTCCTAAAACACAAGACGATAAGCTACTCTACTCTCAATAGCAGAAACCAATAGATCAATGAAAAAAATAATCAGCAAGAGGAAGATAATCACTAACACATAACAAAATATTTCTCTAGGGAAAGTAACTACTCAAAACGATGACTATCTATATTGCATTAATAAGATCCAAGATGAAAATGCAATGCGTGTTCTCACTTATGAAATATTTTATCTTTATTGACACTTGATAGGTCTAGGTCTTGGGTTAAGAGAAATCTACATTGATATTAACCAATATAGTTCCAACTTAAGCATGGATCTAGAAAGCACCTAAAGGGATCGAATCTCTTTGTGAAAACCTCTTTTAAAGTGAAATTCTTGGAAAAAGATAGTTTTCACCTAAAGAGGTTTGATCCTCTCAACTCTCAAATATACATATACATATATATATATATATATATATATATATATATAATATATAGATTATATATATATATATATATATATATATATATATAATATATATAATATTATATATGTTAATAGTGTTTGACCTGCCAACATATTAAGGGATCTCCCCAGTAAGAAATCCAAATTAAACCTCAGATCATTTGGTGTAGTAGTCGCAGCAATGGGTCGTACATTATGCCTTGGTGATGATTTTGCACAGAGGAAAGTAAGATAACTATGTAGGTAGCAACGGCGTGACAACTATAGTAAGACAACGAAGGTGTGTGAACAGTTCTAACACATGGAGAGTTGGGTTAGTGTGCCACTTGGAAACCTGTAATAGTACACGGCTTGGAAGGGAACACACAAGCAAAGATACATCAGAAGCTGGAAAGCAAGTTAGCGAGTAATCGAATGTGATGTTAAACCAACAACACATTTTAGAAATATTCATAAATACTTATATAGAATAGTCCATACATGCATGTCTAAGCAAACAAATACATATATCATTTAAAGTGAACTAGATAGCAGAGAATACATACAACATATGCATGAAACATGTTGGCTCTATTATATTAAGAAGTGTAAGTTTCACTCATACAATACATCCATGTACAACCACTAGTTTTGATAGCGGAATGTTACACCCACAACTATCTACTCCTCCAAAGAGATGTACTAGCTCTGTGCAGTGGAGAAGCCAAGTCTTGTTACAATATTGTCCAAGCTTTCTCTAAGATACTCTGATCGACCGTTGGCTTACCAAAAGCATTTACAATGAGTTATGAGGTTCTATTTATAGCAAAGGGTGGGGTGACCCTTGAAATTCCCCTTTGTGATAGTTTATCTACCCTCATGACTCTTCACCTACTCTATGATTGTTACATCCAACTATCAACACTTGAACTTCCACCTGCCAAGACGTTACATTACAATGATCATGTGCTCATGTGAGACAAAATGTCTTGAGAAAGCCATTCAAGACATCACTGACACTTGGTCCATTATGGTGAGACCAACTCTTTGACATGCTTGTGATGGTGAAGGTGGTGAGTTGATGCCAAGCTTGGTCATCCATGATGGTGTGCATGCAATCCATGATGACATCTTGCTGAAGCAAACTCTTGCCTATGTTGCATCTAGGTGCATTGGTATGTCTTCTCCATCCAACTCATTTGCTAGCATGGGCATGGTCTTCTTGGGTGCATCCAAACCAACAACACATTGATGCATAGTGTCTATGTTGATTTTCTAGTGTGTGCTGGTGGTCGTGCGCATCAAATGTCAACTGCATGTATAGCTCCAGTCGGACTTACCTCTTGTCTTTTCCTCGATGAATGTGTTGAATGGGTGTGATTGCATGTGTGTGCACAATGACATGCATGCTACTGAATTCCCATGTATGCGATCAAAAACACTTCTCACCATGTCTACTCCATGCAAACTACTGGGATGGATCTATAACTTGTACGGGTACAGTTTTATCTGTGAGTGCATGTTGCGCCCCCTGCTATACATGTTCCTGCTGCAACTCATTCTCTTGCCTGTGCAACTCTCATTCTTCCTTGAGTTATTTCTTGATCACATGCAACTCCTTCTCTGTTTCGTTCTCTTCCTTCCTCTGACCTTCATGTCACATCACCACCTCATAGCCTGAGTCTCCAAAGTTGCTTTCACCACAAGTAGATCTACTTGAGCTTGCAACTATCTTCCACCTCTGTTTTGTCAACAACTGATATGCTTTTGCATCCGATATGCTTCCTTTAGTTGATATTCATGGTGTCACTTGTTGTGATGTCGTTGTCATCATATCTTGATGTCCTTGTCTATGAACAACTTGATGTCTTCGTGGGTAGGCAAGTTCATAGAAACTTGATCAACTGCATCCCCAAGTGTGCTCTGAACAATGTCTTCGACTCTACTCTCCCAGGAACCATTACACATGTGTTTCTGAGAGGTAGATGAACACCTTTGATACCTACAAACTTGGAAACACTCATGGCAAGCAATTTGTCAATTGAAAACCAAAATGAACTTGAGAACTGACTTGCAACATACTTGTGTGACTGATCATGAAGGTTGTGCAATTTCTACTCGAGGTTCGGGAGGCTAACTACCAAGACCATGCAAGGCACACTCCAGGCTATCAGGAAGTTGAATGACTGCTAGAACTACGCAATGCATAGTCCAACCTGGCTCCTGACTACTAGAATTAGACAATGTGCAATCTCAACTAGCAATGGTTGCATGCCTAGTGACTGGATTTCACAATTTTCTGGGCCCACAGTCACTATCCCTCAAAACTACACAATGCAAGACTGGAGGATAGTCACTAGGAATAAATGGACATTTTGTGAGAGGAAGACATAGCCTACCCTTTTAGGATTGCGCAATGTTGCCTTGGTGAGGCATATTCTGAGCCAAGGCTACCGAGACCCACCGACGGGCAACTGAAAGCGAATGTGAATGTGAATGCATGTCGATACTGAGTGTAATCATAAGTGAATGACCATGCATGCAAACAGTGAATTGCAGATTCACAAAACGGAACAACATGCTTGTGGGTGAGGTGAGCCACTGAATCAACAGCCATTCATGTAAAATAGTTTCATGTATGTGACAACAGTGAGATGTTAACGAAAATTGAAATGGTGTTAGTACAAGCTAGTATTTATCAAAATGATAGCACCCACTCACTTAAATCAAGCAGAAAACATTCATACAAAGCATAACACAAAAAGCATCAGAAATTCAACACAAGACATGGAAGGCAATCTTACCCAAAAACAGATAAGTTGAATGTACCGGTGACTCCTAGATGCAATCTGGGATGTCAGAGTTACAAGGTTGATGTGAGGAATGAGATTTTTAGTTTCTGGTTCATAAGTTTTGATAAAATAGAAGATGTGACGTGTATGCCACAAATCTAGGAAGAGCGACACTTGGTGGGAGGTTTCCAAAATGATCCTTGGATGAAACCTCTAGCTGCTAAAAGTAGATCCTTGAATCAAGGGATGCCTTTGCACGCTGGCTTGGGAGAAGTAACCCATGCATGCAAATCAGTTTTTCTTTGTCCCAGAGGGAACTAGTCAACTCAACTGCACATACAAGAGGCTGCTCAATTGCTGGAAGAAAATGCACATTTGTGGGTGGGAGTTAGGTTGGTTGCTACCCAGGATTGCACAATTCCTGTGTTGAGCAGCCCTACTGGGAAGAATTGTACAATTTTTTGGATGAAGCCTGACTAGTAGAATTGCGCAATTCTGGAGCCCAGCAGGCTGTCAGACGAAATTCCGCAATCTCTGGAATGAAGGCTAGTTGCCCTCCAAAATTGCACAATTTCTTGATGGATCTACTCAGCCTATAGCTGGACCAAGTCCAGAAGAATAGCCTCTGAGAGGAATGTAACAAGCTCTAATGGATAGGCTATCATTCTGTAAGAACAACACTGAAGCTTGAGTACTTAACAAAGCAAGACATGCTGTTGTGAAAGGTTGGTAGGAAGGCTCCAAAATGAAGCTAAGGAAAAAATTTTGAGGGTGGTTGTAATCACTACAACACTTGGTGACACACTGGTACAACTCTAGCTCTTTGAAAGGACCTTGTTTGTGAAAATCAAGTCTAACACCTCCGAAAGTATTGTTCAATTCTTTGTTCATCTTGGTTTCACACTAGCTTGATTGTAAGATGTAGCATCTGGCAAGTCCTTAGTCGATGGACACACATTCCATGCCAAGGCAACATAGTTGTTTCGATTGGAGTTGAGGGGTATATTTATGCACAAGCAGTATAGTCGTCAGTGTCTTAGTTTCATCTATGGTGTTGCTCCACTGCCAACAAGGCCTAGACAGTACCCCGACAGAGTAAATTAGGAACAAAAGAATTGATCCACTACCGGCGAGCTTGGTCAGTACCCCAATGGAGTTACTTGCATCACCTCTCTGTGAAGGAAGCCTTTCTCTTCTTTTGCCTTATTCATTTTTCATTTTGGAATTCTTTAACTTTACATTTTTTCATTTTTCAGTTTTTCATAATTGTGCGTAGCATTTATTCATTTCAGAGGCAGAAGAGGGATCCAAAATTATTCAGATAAGAAGAGGTTGTTCCAGCAAAGAAGTATTTTATTATACCTCTGACGTGCTTGCTAAGATTTTCCCGCTCACCTTACTCTACTTAATTGAGCTGACAAGTGTTAACCCAAAAACAACTAACTAGAGTAGGTGACACTAGTTAGCACACAAGCATTATGCTTTCACTAAGGTTCACTTTGAACAATATGTATTTTCCTTCGGTGTATCACAGACTAAAAGTAACAAGTTCTTCATACAGAGGTAGGATGACAAATAACCAAGTAGTGATAGTTGTACAAGGCCTCTTGTAAGTTACCCAGCTTGTTTCAACAGTTATACATGGCTTCATGTGAAACTACCCATGAGAAAAAGAAGAAAACAAACAAACAACAAGGCAAAGTAGAATTACAAGAAAAAGCGAAATAAAATTAAGCAAACAAGGAGGCAAACAAACAAGCAAACAAAGCAATTATGTAGACAAGCGTACAAGCAAACCAACTGAAAGCAAACACTAGTCCTACTGCTAAAATCATGGTGCATGGGCCTGATCACATGAAGTGGTATTTCCAAGGCAACCACTGGTGCATTGGTTGACCCATCTTAGCGAAGGCTTGGTCCGCGAGAAACCCAGTTGTACGAACCAACAAGAAAGAAAGATATAACAATGAAGACAAACACACTTCATGTTTCAAAGTGCCCTGAGGACATTAGTGAGTACAAGTGAATGACAGGAAGTTTGTGGGCTTATCATGGTATTGTGTGACACTACGTGCAACTTTGAATCATAAGCACACTCTTGACTATGACATGTAAGGAAATGAAAGAAACAAAGGCAACTCATGTCATTCACATGTGCTTGCAATGTAAGATTCCTCCAATGCATGAGCTATAGGATGATGTAGTTCGAGTGGAGGAAGTATGATATATGTGTGAGATTTATCTTCAATGCATAGATATGGGTGATGAGGAGCCTTGGGTTATTGATCAATTTCCTGATCGGAAGTGAAACAGACCTTCAGACAACAACGACCTAACATAACCATCACCTCACACTATAGTGCCTCGATAGCCTGGAGGGTTTCAACTTCATCATCAGATAGATCATCATAGACTGGTGGCTTCAAAAAATCAACTGCGATAGAATCATGATCATGATCGAATATGGGAGTAAATGGATCACGACAGCCACGATCAGAAAAATCAATGATTTCATCAGCATCCTCATGATGTGATGAATCAAACGGAGTGGTAGATGAGAAGCGAACAAATTCATCCTCTGAGTTTCCAGAAAAGGAAGATGAAAGATCAAGTGGATTTTCAATGAATAACTCATCCTCTCCATTGTCGAATGATGGTGACATCTAGTGTATCCTGCGAGTGATCAACAATGGGTGCATCGATGGATGAAGATACACATGCAAAATCATGGATGACAGGTTCACCAAAGATATGAGGAAAGAACGAAGTAGGCTTGGATGGAAGGGATTCATCCTTCGCCATGTGTTGATGATCAAGCTCCTAGTCATATTCTTCATGAATGATAGCGCATGTTGGTTGTGCAATACCAACTCCGTCAATGGCTTGATCCTCGTTCATAACAAGTGTAAAGTCTAGAATGGAAGAACACGAGACAGTATCATTCGAAGGATTATCTGAGTATGAAGACGAAGGTTGTGGAATGAAATGCATGTGACAACTCAATGGACTCACAACCAAATTTGCACGACAATTAAGTGAAGTGATGCTGGGAGAATGTGACAGTTGAACAGGTGCATGAGCATGATCTTCAACATCACTCTACGGTGGTGGAGTTATTTAATAATGGGATGATGGAGAGTCACTTGTGACAGTGGCCACATCTATTTGTGATTGCGCAACTCCATCGCTGGAAAATACTGAGCGAGGCTTGACTTCAAACTTCTTCATGGGACGAGCAGATTTCTTAAATCAATACTTGAATCGATCCGAAAGATATAAATACTTCATCTAGCTCTTTGGAGCTTGAAACTGCAAATCATGGAAGCACTACCAAAAATCCATATTCGATTCATGCGAAGCCTTCTGTTGTTGTAACAGTTTTTGGTCAAGATGTTCTAGAACAAAATGATGGAAAGTGTCTTCAATGAGATCACACAAGTGCTCAAGTGAATGCATGTTGTTAGACGGTAGGCTACAAAACCACTGATGTGGAGATTCACGAAGTGTGTATGCAAGTAGCAAACTAACATGTTCATCAGAACATCCATCTTCCACATGAATCATGGAAAGAAAGTCATGTAAGAACTCAGGCCAGGCAACTTCACCTTCACCATCATACGTGTAAGTGGACAAGTGATCGAAAAAATCCCTTCTGATTGTGACACCTTCATGATTCGAAAAACATTGTGGAGGGTGAAGAGTGCAAGAATCCATGACAGATATGCGAAGGTTCAAAATGGGATGGGAGGACACTACTTGTCATTTGGCCCTCCTTCTAGTGCTAGAAATTTTGATAGTGATGGTCTCGCCAACATCTCAGGGGATCTCCCCGGTAAGATGTCCCAGTTAGACCTCAGACTGTTTGGTGTAGGAGTCCCAGCAGTGCGTCATATGGTAATGCCTTGATCTCATTTTTGCACAGAGGAAAGTAAGATAGCTCTATTGGTAGCAAGGGTGTGACATCTACAGTAAGACAAGGAAGGTGCATGAACAGTTCTAACACGGGGAGAGTTGGGTGAGTGTGCCCCTTGGAAACCTGTAATAGTACGTGGCTTGGAAGGGAACACACAAGCGAAGATGCATCACAAGATGGAAAGCAAGTTAGCGAGCAATCCAAAGTGATGGTTAAACCAACAACACATTTCAGAAAGATTCATACATACTTATAAAGAATAGTCCATACATGCATGCGTAAGCAAAGAAATACAGATATCATTTAGAGTAAACTAGATAGCATAGAATACAATACAACATATGCATGAAAAATACTTGCTCTATTATATTAAGAAGTGTAAGTTCTAGTCATACAATACATCCATGTCCAACCACTAGTTCCGATAGCGGAACGTTACAACCACAATCGCCTTCTCCTCCAAAGAGATGTACTAAATCTGCGCAGTGGAGAAGCCAAGGCTCGATACAATATTGTCCAAGCTTTCTCCAAGATACTCCTATTGAAGCTTGGCTGACCAAAAGCATTTAAAATGAGTTATAAGGTTCTACTTATAGCAAAGGGTGGGGTGACCCTTGACATTCCCCTCTGTGACTATTTATCTACCCTCATGACTCTTCATCTACTCTATGATTGTTAAATCCAACTATCAAAACTTGAACATCCACTTGACAAGACGTTACATTACAATGCTCAGGTGCTCATGTGAGACAAAATGGCTTGAGCAATCCGTGAAAGACATCACTAACACTCGGTCCATTGTGGTGAGACCAACTCTTTGACATGCTTATGATGGTTAAGGTGGTGGTGAGCTAATGCCAAGCTTGGTCGTCCATGATGGTGTGCATGCACTCTATGGTCACATCTTGTTGAAGCGAACTCTTACCTCCGTTGCATCAGGGTGCATTGGTATGGCTTCCCCATCCAACTCGTCTCCTACCATGCACATGGTCTTCTTAGGTGCGGCTGAATCGGAAACACATTGATGCATAGTCTCCATGTTGATCTTCTAGCATGTGCTGGTGGTCATGTGCATCAACTGTCAACTGCATGTTCAGCGCCAGTTAGACTTGCCTCTTGTCTTTGGCTCAATGAGTGTGCTGAATGGATGTGATCACACACATGCACACAATGAAATGCATGCTGCTGAATTCCCTTGCATGTGATCAACAACACTTCTCACCATGTCTACTCCGTGCTAGCTGTTGGGATGGATCTATAACTTGTACTGGCACAATTCCATCCGTGAGTGCATGTTGCACCCCCTGCAATACTTGTTCCTACTGCAACTCATTCTCTTGCCTATGGAGCTCTTGTTCTTCCTTGGGTTGTTGCTTGACCACATGAAACTCCTTCTTTGTTTTGTTCTCTACCTTCACGTGACCTTCATGTTGCGTCGTCACCTCATAACTTGACTCTCCAAGGTTTCTTTTACCACAAGTAGATCTACTTGAGCTTGCAACTTGGTTCTACTTCTGTGTTCTCAACGACCTTCCTCTTGCATTCGTTGCATTTGGTATGCTTCCTTCAGCTGATTTTCATGGTGCTTCTTGCTATGATGCTACTACCGTCATATCTTGATGTCCTTGTCTACGAACAACTTAATGTCTTCGTGGATAGGCAAGTTCATAGACACTTGATCGACTGCATCCCCAAGTGTGCTTTGAACGTTGTCTTCGACTCTGCTCTTCTAGAAACCATTGTACCTATGCTGCTAAAAGGCATATGAAGATTTGTGATACTTGGAGTCATGACAACACTCATGGCAAGAAATATGTCATTCGAAAACCAAAATGAACTTGAAAACTGACTTGCAACATCCCTGTGTGACTGATAATGAAGGTTGCGCAATTTCCACCGAGAGGTCAGGAGATTTCCTGCAAAGACTACAGAAGGCACAATCTAGGCTCTCAGGAGGCTAACTAACTGCTAGAATTGTGCAATGCATAGTCCAACATAGGTGCTGACTACTGGAATTTCATAATGAACAATATCAACTAGCAATGGTTGCAGACCGAATGACTTCATTACGTAATTTTTTGGGCCAGCAGTCACCCTCCCTTAGAATTGCGCAATTCAAGACTCGAGGACAGTCACTGGGAAGAAATGTGCATTTCCTGAGAGGAATACATAGCCTTTCCTTTCAGGATTGCACAATGTTGTCTTAGTGAGGCAGAGTCTAGGCCAAGGCTACCTAGACCTACCGACGGGAAACTGAAAGTGAATGTGAATGTGAATGCATGTTGATAATGAGTGTAGGCATAAGTGAATGATCATGCATGCAAACGTGAATGGCAGATTCATAAAATGGGACAATATGCATGTGGGTGAGGCGAGTCGCTGAATTAGAGACCATTCATGAAAAACAATTTTATGCATGTGACAGCAGTGAGATGTTGGCAAAAACTAAAACAATGCTAGTACAAGCTAGTATGTATCAAAACAATAGTAAGCACTCACTAAAATCAAGAAGACAACATCCATACGAAGCAAGTCACAAAAAGCACCACAAATGCAACATAAGAAATGGAAGGGGGGCTTACCCCAAAACAACTAAGCTGAATGTGCTAACGACTCCTAGATGCGGTGTGGGATGTCAAAGCTACAAGCTTGATGTGAGGAATGATCTCTGGAGCATCTAGTTCATAATTTTTGATAAAATCGAAGATGTGACACACATGCCACAAATCTAGGAAGAGTGACAATTGGTGGGAGGTTTCCAAAATGATCATTGCATGCAACCTCCAACTGCTAAAAGTAGATCCCTGAATCAAGGGATTCCTTTGCATGGTGCCTTGGGAGAAGAAACCCATGCATGCAAATCGGTTTTGCTCAGTCTTGGAGGGAACTAATCAACCTAACTACACATGCAAGAGGCTGCTCAATTGTTGGGAGAAAATGTGCATTTCTGGATGGGAGTTGGGCTGACTTCCCAAGATATTTCTGCAATTTCTAGGCAGAGCAGCTAACTGCTACCCAGGATTGTGCAATTCCTAGGTTGTGCAACCATACTAGGAAGAATTGCGCAATTTTCTGGATGAAGCCTGACTCACAGAATTGTGGAATTTTCTAGATGAAGCCTGACTAGCAGAATTGCACAATTCTATAGCCCAGCAGGCTGCCAAACAAAATTGCGCAATTTCTAGAGCGAAGGCAGGTTTCCCTCCAGAATTGTGCAATTTGTTGAGGGAGCTGCTCAACCTGTAGTTGGACCAAGTCCAGAAGAAAAGCCTGTGAGGGGAATGCAACAAGCTCTGATGGACAGGCTAACATTTTGCAAGAAAAGCAATGAAGCTTGAATACTTGACGAAGCAGGACATGCTGTTGTGAAAGGTTGGTAAGGAGGCTCCAAAATGAAGCTAAGGCAAAATTTTGGAGGGTGGTTGTAGCCACTACAACAATATATAAAAAAGAGTTGAGAGGGATCAAACCTTTATATATATTTGAGGGTTGAGAGGGATCAAAAATCTTTAGGTGAAAACTATCTTTTTCCAAGATTTTCACTTTAAAAGAGGCTTTCACATCAAGATATTCAAATCCCTTTAAACACTTGGATTGGGCAGACTATACAAGTTAAACTTACAAAAAAAATGTTGTTATATCTCATAAAAAATAGACCAAAAGCATATTTGAAAATAACTAAAATGTGAAATTGTGAGACAACTTCAAATGTTTTAACCATAACCATATGAACTTATTTGTTAACATATACATAATTTATTTTTCTATGTATATATGATATACTCATAATTGATATTGAAATGTTATATTTAAATGAACATTGAAATATTTTTCTTATGAACACCTATAATGTTTATTATTTAATTATTATGTTTTAAAAATATATATTAATGCTACTTAACCTTACAATATTGAAATATTTTATTTATATTCATGTTGAATTTTTTCTATTATTAATATTTTTATATACTATATATTTAATTTATATTAAAAATTCAATGAATTACACATCTACTTTTTTATTATTATTCTTATTAGTAAAAGTAATTGAGTTTTTTTAATTTCAAATACTTCTTTGTTTATAGTATTGAAGTATGTTATTATGGTAAACAGATTACAATTATATATATCACTTTCATTTGTTAATTGGATTTAAGTCGAGTTATGAGAAGAAGGAATCCTCCCTGTCTAATTGCAATTCTAATATAAAATTATGTTTTCTAACAAAAAAAATCAAATTTTACTATACAAAAAATATATTTTAAATAAAAATTAAATATAGTATAAAAGATTGTGCATCTCTTTCATACTAAATTATAAAAGAAACTTATCACCCCCAATCAATTACAATTTTATTAAAAACTTAAAAACTTAAAAAAAAAATATTAATAATAATAATAATAATAATAAAATTAAAATATAAAATATTTACACCAAACTCTAATGTCAAGAAAATTTATATTATATATTTTTGAAATATTTTTATACCCAACAAATTTATAAATTTATATTAATATTTTGGAATTCGATCTATCTAAATTGTATAGTAATATTTTTTTCACCTATTTTAGATACATCCACATCATAACATAAAATATTTAGTAGCTACCGAAATCTATATAGAATTTTATATATGTACGTTTACTCAGATTCATCCATGTTACTTAGATTCCACTTCGGGTTGGTTTTATATATTAGTGTGGAATATGTGGCGTTATCTATGTTGTTGGTTTAGATTCTTCTATAGATATAGAAGAAACAAAAAATCAAATAAATTTCTATTAAATAAATAGAAAAAGATGTTTACACATTTATGTATATGAGACGAAGACCCTCAAAATATAAACTCAAGTTGGATTTATATAGTGTTATGTCCTATACTAATTTTATTTGTAAATAGGATTACAATCACGTTGAGAGGATTAGTTTCCATTTTTATAATGAAAACTTTGTTAATGGAATCTCCAATTTTAAAACAATTTCGATCATAACCATTTAAAAAAAATAATGAACTTAAAACTAACAAAATAAATATCTTAGTACTTTATATCAAATTCTAAATACATTAAAAAGTTAGATTTTAGATTTTTGTGATCTATATTCAAAATGAGATTGTCTTTCAGATTAATCACATCATTGAGTTTTGTCAATATTATAATATAGTTCAATTTTGGAATAAAGATGAAAAAATCAACTTTTTTAATTGTTTAAATAGCGGAGGCGCATCTTGATCTGGTATTAACCATTGTAAACTAGCCATTATGATAAAGTTGTTATGATTAAGAATTAGTTAATAAAGTACAATATAATTTATTTATTTATTTATTTTATTTAAATGTTAAAATGAAATAAAATTAATAGAATAAAGTAATATTTATTTATTACCTTGTTATCTATGTTCATTATTAATGTTATAATGTAATAAAATTAATTAAAATAGAATAAATAATATTTGAAAGATGGTTAGAGTAATATCATTAATGTAATTATTGTTAATATATTAAATTAATATTGAATAGGAAAAAATAAAATTAGATTACGAAGATGGAACAATAAAAGGAAATGATAAGAATAGAGAAAATATGATAACACATAAATGGAAAATTGAAATAAAAAATAAAAATAAAATAAAATTAAACAATCAAGAGGAGCGGACATGAATCCACCACATCATCACGATTAAGGTTGATCACGTGTTTCTTAATCTCAATGACTTCTCTTAGCTTCCTATGATGGAAATGATCAACCTAGCGATGTCCTCAGAATCCTTAATGCAGACATGGTACCTAGATTTCAACACATGTTCAGCTAAAGCTGAGGAACACGAGTGATTGTGCCTAATATTTGATGCATGTTTGTAGATTCTTTGGTTTATGGAGCGACTAGTTTCGCCAATATAAAGAATCCCACATGAGCAAAGAATTGAGTAGACCATTTTCATGTCTTTGGGGTTAGCTGAATCTTTAACAGATCTAAGAGAATTCCTAATGGTATTAAGAGGCTTGAAAATAGTAGCAACTTTATTCTTCTTAAAAATATGAACGATTGTATCCATCATTACCTAGATGAAAGGAAGCATCACATTGGAAATTTCATCATTCGTAATGATATTAAAAAGCTTGAAAATAGTAACAACTTTATTCTTCTTAATATGAGCGATCCCGCCATTACCTAGATAAAAGGAAACATCATATTGGAAATTTGATCATTCCTAATCATATTAAAAGACTTGAAAGTTACAACCATTTTATTCTTCTTAATAATATGAGCGATCTGTCATTATCTAAATAAAAAGAAACACCACATTAGAAATTTGAAACTTGCTTGCTCAACTCATATTTTTTACTAGCTCTTTAAAACATTCTGATGCATTATTGTCTGGTATAACCATTGTGTCCAAAAACTTTCTACATATAAGACTTTTCTTCCTCTAAATAATTCTCATCAAAAATCCTAAAAGCGCAGATTGCAAAAGTCCTAAAAACACCTAATTTCTTGGCCGCTAAAGCTCTTTGCCCTGTGCATTGTTGAAGTCTCTTCGTATTCGTCAACGCACGTGTTCATGTTCAAAGTAACTTCGTATATGTCAACGCAGAGAACCCCATCGGTGGATAAATGTTTCTGGCCGTGCTCGGACTCTCTACCTGATTCTCTTCTTGATTGAACATTCCTCTTATTAAAATGGGTATATGTGCCCATTTTACAAGGGCTATTTAATATTTTAACTTTTTTAGTGATTTAATTTTAAATATAATATGTTCGTGGATGTAATATTAATTTTTTTATAAAAAAATTATTTCAACCTATAAGATATTGAATCAACAAATATGTTTTTATAATTATTATTTAAATATTATTTACATTTAAAATATATCTTATTTTTATGAAATATAAAAATATAAAGAAAAAAGCTTTATCATAACATTTGTATTTTATAATTCAAAATAAATATGTTTTCATAATTGTTAAATTTTATTAGTACAATTAGTTGAGGATGGGCCTTGTGAGCGAGGCGACCCATGATCAAATCTTATTAGCGTGTTTGTGCTCTGTGCTAGGGGTAGGAGACATGCTAAAATATCCAATCAACTAAGAGTGAGTGTGGCTCAGACCAAGTGCGATCTTTGGGTGATTTTCATGGTTTAGATTCTAAACCACAAGGCAAACTTGGAAGATCACAAACAACTTAACAAACAAACAAAAATATATTTTTATAATTATTTAAATACTACTTGAAATGAAAATATATATTATTTATACAAAATATCAAAATATCAAAAAAAAAATCAAACATCCAAAGCATTATATCAATCATAAAAGCTACACCACCACACCATTCAAAAAATACATGATAATGAGAAACATCGAAACTAAAAATGAGTACTCAAAAAATATATATATATATAAGTACAAGATTGATATATTACTAGTAATGCGAAATTTAATGAATAGAATATAAAATTATTAAGCTAAAATTAATGCATTTATATAACTTAAATAGTTGGCAAATGTTTATACTTATCAATTCGTAATAAATATTAAAACATATATATTATTAAAATTAAGAAAATTATAGAAACTAACTAAATATTGAAGCCTCGAAAATCGTTACCTCAATATGGGGGAAAACCACCCGGTCTGGACCTTAAAGCAACTCCTTTTCTGTTTGCAGTAGTGACTTTGACTAGGGATAATGTGACTAGTTTTCCAATCTGTTTAATAATTGTGCTAAATGGGGTGATGTGTGATGTGTTTGGAATAACGCTTTAAGCTAACAATAATCTATTCTAAATTAATCAATCACAAATGCATTTAACTTCTAATTTCTAAAAGCTATATAATCACAATATATCTGGGATAAACTTGATGTATGCTATCTACAATAATTTCTAAAAGTAATTGGTAATAAAGATCATTCAATTACGATTAGAAGTGAATCTATTTTAACAATAATCATTTCATATAAAAAGTTAGCGGAAACGATTGTGAGAAATATATCACATAAAGAGTTATTCATATATTCAATATAAAATAAAGATCATCATCATACAGAAGTGAAATAACAATAATCAAAATTCAGACTTTCATACATAAATAATTCGAAGAGAAAATATTGCTTAATACATAAATAAAAAGGATTATGAGATAAAAGTATCATTTATAATACGTCCTACTCATGTGTTTCAGCAATATTGATCTATCTTTAATAGGTCCAACATCATCTGAGAGTACAAAGTGAAATATTAGTAGAAGATGCTAAGTTAGATAAAAATAAATCTTGTTCCATATATTTCACGAGAACTTCCTCAAAGGGACGGAAGTGCATATTTTGAAGAGAGTTTTTTATAAAATTCTCGATCTATCTCTAAATGCATGAGAGGGGTTTAAATACAAAAACTATAAACCTAAAAATAGATTATTACAAAAATAGTTGAGGAGGTTTAAACGACTTGCCTCAATTTATGCAAAAATAAAATCAAAATTAAAGTAAACAGGGTGACTAACTATGATGCATTCGATCCTTCAGATTACAGATATCCACCTTAGGCTTCAGTTGTGTAGGCCAATCGACTTCAGCTTTCAACTTTCCATCGAATACAACATCAGTAAGTGTCGGCACCATTTTCTCGGTAGAGGCGGTTAGCCATCGCAGGGTTATCCACTGGTTGTGAGGCTTGACCAAATGTTGCCAATATGCCTCCTAGCCTAGCCTAGTCATTTGCCTTATCACTTTCGCTTTGTCTTCCACTGCTTGTTTCCATTGTTGCTCGAGCTGTTTTGCATGTGAAAGGAACCCTGGAATCGACTCTGCTACTAGATTGACACCATGCATATTCTCATTTATATTTTCTATGATAATATTTGTTGTTGTTGCCGCATCCATAGTTTCCTTTTCTACTTCTTTTAGCTAAGAATCTGAACTTGCAAACATAATTCCTTATGTGATTCTTCTAGCTTGGGCAAGTTGGGTTTTCTCCCCTCCTCTATATTTTGCCAGGCGATGTGATCAGAGAACTTTTAAAGATATCATAATATTCAAGTCGCATTTCTACGACTTGACTTGTCAGTTTACCACTTGTTTCGCAATAAGATTTCTAATGCCAAATCTTTTAGCACAATATTTCTTTCTGATGTGTCAACTGGGAATTAAGTTTGAGTGCTTCGGTGATAAACTGATCAATTTTTGGATCGTCTTATGAAGATTAGTTATTTCCTGCACTTGTGCTTCCTTCTCGGCTAATCGGATACGATGTTCTATTTGCATCTTTTCAAATTCCTGTTGAAGCTTAGACAATTGTATCTCTTCCTGCTGGTTAGATTTGACCTGCTGTAATTTTTTTACGAGGGACGTTATTATATTTTCCTTTTCTCTAAGCAACATTTAGACTTCTGTTGCTTTGTCTATGGGTGTTGTAGCATAAGCACCTACAAATTATGAGAGTCTAGTTAAGTTGGCGGATGAATCAACAAGCGAGTCCTTCCATAGAACATCAATTAGTTCATTTTTGGGGATAGTAACAGCTATAAAGTCCAATTTTATTTTCTTCCTTTTCCTTTTCCCCACGGCCTTATGATGTGGGCTATAGAATACATCCAAAGGGGATATTTTTCAATCTTCAGCATTATCTCGGAGGTGGGGGTAGTAGGGATATGCTCTATTTCTGGTTCATTTGCAGTTTCTTCCACTGTAATTTCCAGAGCTGTCTTGTGTTGTAGCATTTGTAGCTCTATAACCTGTTCCTCTATATTAAGACTTTTATTAAAATTATCCCACTCTTCCTATAAATCAATTACGGTGGGTTTTATTGGTTGTGCAGAGGTACTAGGGATTTCAACCTGCTTGCTAGGTTAAACTTGTTCAGCTATCTTCTGTGTAGATTGGTTCGTATCCTTGATGCTCCTGCTTTTGCTGTTCTGTGATGAATGTCGCAATTCCCCGATAGATTTTTCTTCAGACTCTACTCCATAATCATATTTATATTTTTCTTTGGAGTCACTTTCTATAGTCACAGTGGGAGTAGGCTCCCTTATCGGCTCAATTAACAATTGGTCCAATGAGACCATTGCGAGCCTTCTTTCTCTATAATTGTAAAACTTTTCTAGATCTTCATGGTCAAAAAGTAGTTGCGCCATATGTTTCACCCCCAAAAAGGTGTTTTTCTGCAAAAATATATCATCAAAAGCACCCTCCTCATTGGTGAATATGATTATTTTCAACATGGTGGTGAAATTCTTGACTGTGTAAAATAGGTCATACTGTCATCCAGGGAATTTGCGTAATTTCAAAGATAGCATGATATCTGCTTCTTTGAACGCGTGTCTCAGGTCATGTAGTGGAAATTCTCTACACTGATAGGGAATTCAGGCCAAATGGCCTTCTTCAACTCTTTTAGTGTATGGCTCATTCCTCCCTCACTAGTTGTCTGATAAGCTATATCCCTAGCCATCAATTTATCTAGAACATAATATGAGAGGATGTGAGGGGAGGTGATGTTGCCAAAAGCTCTAATATATGTGAATGTCTCCTCCCTGAACCATCTGGCCACTGGGAGGATGTCAACTTCAGCTTCTTGGGAAAATCTGGGGGCGTCTTGATTATACAGCCACTTGTAAATAAGGAGCATGACTCCATGGCAAATATTGAAAAAATGTGGTTGAAAATTGGATTCTCACATGACCTTATGGTACACATGAATGGGAAGTGGATTCTGAAGAGTCTATCTCCATCCCATGATGAGGAACTTTGATCTAAAACAAATAGCATCCATAACATATGTGCTCATAAAAAATGGAGGGTAAACCCTCGAAGCAATGGTTATTCTCCTTCTATAATCAATAATTGTTCTTGCTAAATTATTTGACAAGATTTGGTCCCAATTCATAATAGCTACATTAACGACTACTTATATTAACAACAACCAATTTGGGGAGAACTTGGTACTATCAGGTCTACCAAACAGTCGACATAACATAGCCACAACAAAAATAAGGGGGGCAAATAGATGCAGTAGTGTACATACCATTTTCGTCTTTCTTGATATTCTCTTCATTATTCGACCAGGCAAGGGTGCAATTTGCTAGGTTGTTGTTCTCTTTAAGAAACATTTCTACAAATTTCCTATTGTAGATGGCCTGTGGCACTAGTAGGTGGTACATAAGTCGTAAATTGTTCAAGGTAAAAGATCCAATGACCCCTTGGCTTCTCGTCCTGAATTGTCTACATGAAATATCTACTTCACCGATAACCCATTTTACCATGTTAGTATAAGGGATTATCTTCGACCGAGTGGCTATCCAGTGCAAAAATGAGCAAGTCGTCTCTAGCATGGAAGTGCCTGTGGAATCTCGACCATCAACTATAACATTAGTTTCCATAGTCCTTGGTTGTTCCTCCTCCAGTATGTTGTACATAGTCTCCCATGTAAAGGTTCCTCCCTCTCTGCTGCATGTGGTGTCTGTGAATAGGGGAGTCATCTCTGTCTTCTTAGAGGCTACAGGCTTGCCTTTTTTCCCCATTGTTTTCAACTCTCTACTCTACCATTTTTCATCAAATGAAGAAAAAAAATCTATCGGACACTCAAAGATGATCGTAAAAATGAAATAATGTAGATAACTTGTAAAGGTGGTAAAAAAAGCATTATTTGAATGCACATAACAAGATATCGTAGCAAGCTAAATGGATTTTCACACATAAATGCAGTTATTTCCCACTAATGCCCACTAATGATTCGTTATCCCTTATCTTTATTGCTCATAAATGTTTGCGTCGAAAAACAAGATGAAAGTTTCTAGGGTGGCAAGCCATTAAACTGCGATGATAGCGATTATGCGATTTCTGATGCAATATCACAGATTGCAATATCACAAAGTGTGCCTTTTCACATTCTTACCTTTTGTTGTGTGTCTGCGAGATGAAATATGGGAGTTTTCCATTAGCTTTTTCACGTATGGTTAATTACTAGGCTCATCCTAGGGAATAGACTTGACAGACTTGAAATATTTGGTTTTAATACTCTACAATGTGGGTCTGAGCGCAAATCGCATTTCGCAATACCAGCTTATGGTAAGTGAAAAGTGTTTTCTTGAATACCTGAAATGCAATGTGATAAAAGTCAAAGTGCCATTGCAGTTTCGCAACTCACAAATCTTTCTATGTCATATTTAAGAGAGATATCTTTATGGGTCATGATATGTGATGCGAGACTTAAGACTAAAAAGTTTAAGGACTTTCGTTTTTGTTATATTTTATGATAATTTAGACCATGGAGCCCTCATTTTAAACACTTTGTTTGATTTTGGAGGTTTTTAGAAAGGTCCTTTAGTGGTCTTTTAGACGTGCTATATAAGAAAAGGTAAGTCTTTAGTAGTTCCCAGAAAGGTTTTAATTGTTATTTTTTCTTTATTCAAAAAATAAAAGACATGACTAAATGCTAAGTTTCACTTTTTGAATGAAAATGTTTAGAGGATCCCGATTTAGTGAATTAATGTTAACTACTATTATTTAACAAATGGGGGATTGCTGAATACCACAACAATTGGCGATTCACTTAGAAGAACCAGTTATCCCTAAAAAAAATTTAAATTTCTAAGACTTCCAAAATAAAGATAGTTTTGAAAATAAAACAGATTATATGGAATATAAGGTAAGAAGCTACCATTCTTTTGACTATTCTTTTCTTATAAAAGAAAGTAACATTGTCTACATCAGTCTTTACTTGGTTTTTTAAAGATAAAGCCATGAATCTCTCCCTAGATTAGTTTTTGGTTTACTCCATTGTCATAGGTAGAGCCCTTGCTACCAGCAGGCGTTCATAGCCTCGACACGGTTACCTTTTAACCAAAAATGAACAAGTTGGCTCGTGATGAGACCTATTATCCCTTAAGTTTAGGCATATTTTAAAATTACACTCTAAAAATGAAAAGTGGCTAAGTGGAGAGGATCATTGGCTACTTAAGAGGTTCTGGACAATAGTTGTAGAGTTTACAGATGCCTTTCTGGAGAGAGACTTTGCTTTGTATAGATACTTTTCTAAACTAATATAAAGGAGTAGTTTCTCCTTCAAAGTTAAGTTTCATCAAAATCAGATAATTAAGGAGGAAGACAATCAGTTTAAAAGCAACCAAACTTAACTATACATTTCAAATGTGAAGATTACTTTTAGAAAAATATTTACTTATTCAAGCAAAAATTCAAAATTAAAAAGAGATTATCCTTGTAAAGCCAAAATTGAATGCTTTTGAATAGGTATTATTATTTAAAAAAAAAAAAAAAAAAAACTATGGGAAATAATATACAGTGAAGAGAAGAGATCATCTTCCATGGAAAGTATTTCTTTAGGACCTGTCCATTAACAGGTAGAGATTCTTTCTTACCTGATAAATCCTATAGCAGAAAAGTTGATGGTCCTAACTATTCCACAATCTGAAATGGGTTGAGCCACATTTGTTGGAACTTGGTATGCTTACCTTTCTCTTCATGGGCTTTATCCCATTTTAATGCTAGGTCTCCGAGTTGGAAAGATTTTGATGCTACAAAATTTGAATCAAAGGAGCCTTTGGCTAATTGTTGATGGTGGACATGAGTGGTCTTGGCTTTTTCCCTTTCTTATTCAAGCTTAAGAATTTGTAATTGTCTAACCTGCATAGATGAGGAAGGGGTTTCTCCAATGAATTGAACTAAGACTAGGGAGGGAATGGCTACATTTTCTGGTAAGACTACTTCTTTCCCATAGACCAAATTAAAATGAGAAGTATTAAAAGAGGCTTTCTGAGTTATTCGATCTGCCCATAGAGAAAACACTAAAGACTTATGCCAGTTCCTTTGGCCTTAGTTAACAATAAGTTTAATGATCTTGATGAGGTTTTTGTTTGTGGATTCAACTAGTCCATTTCCTTGTGGATAATAATTTGCCGAATACTTAAGCTTAAAAACTCTTTTAAGAGAAACTTTTGTCATGACATTTCCTGAAAAATAAGATGAATTATCAAACATTAAAGCAGATGGTAAGCAAAATCTGGTGATCATAAAGTAATCTATAAATTCAATAATATTTTCTAATTTCGCTACCTTCAGTGGGATTGCCTCTACCAATTTGGTGAAATAATCAGTGGTTGTAAGAATGTCTTTATGTTGTTTAGAAGAATAAGGAACGATCTCACCTATTACATCTAATCCCCGTTGTTCAAATGGTTGGTCGATGTTGGCGGGTTGTAATGTTAGCGCAGATTTTCTCTCTCTTCCCGCAGCTGTTTGACAAACCTTACATCTTCTTACATAACTTTGCACATCTTTGAATAGAGTTGGCCAGTAATAGATGGTATGTAGGATTTTATGTGTTGTAGTGTCACGTCCAAAGTGACCACCAACTGGTCCATCATGAAGTTCCTGCAACACCTTCTTTGCCTTAGATTTTGCAAGAGATCTAAGTAAAATAGAATCATAATTTCTTCTAAAAATCACATCGTTGAAAATCTGATATTGCCTTGCTTTTAATCTCAGGGCTCTTTAATTTGTGTAATCAATTGGGCTGGTGCATATCCATTTTTCAAGTAAAATATGATATCAACATACCTTAATTCTATGTCATTGAGGATTCCCTGATAGATTTGTACATCGTCACCTGAATGTTGCAACTCTGTTAAATTTGAAGTGCCCATCGGCATCATGAAAAAACCTTGACCTTTTACAATTTTAGATGGTTTAATTTCTATGTCATATTCTTGCAAGGTAGTGATCCAATTTTCTCTTTTTTCTCCTACGTCCATTTGTATTAAAAGATTTCTTACTACTAAGAAGGGTACTATGACTTAGTGTGTGTCTTGAGGAGAAAAGATCTGAAGTGTTTTAGAGATTTGAAAACAGTAAAAGCTTTTTTTCAACATCTGAGTAATTTAATTCAGCTCCTTGCAAATTGGAGTTAAAGAAAGAGTTTGGAGTTTCATCCTTATCTTGATTTTCTTGTGTCAATATGGCCGCATATGATTTCTCGGAAGCAAAAGTATATGAAATGAAATGATTGGAAAAATTCGAGGTTGCTAGAGATGGGGCGTTAATAATTGCTTGTTTTATCAAGCCAAAAGCTTCATGTTCTGAATGTCCCCATTTAGACAAAGATTTTTTCTTCATCATGGATTGAAGAGGCAAAACAATTCTTGAGAAGCCAGGGACAAATATTTTAACAAAATTTGTTTGACCTAGGAAAGATTGCATTGATTTCTTGTTATGTGGTAAAGGTATTTCAGAAATTTCTCTAATTCTGTCAGGGTCAATATGAATTCTTGCTTTCGAAAAAATGAATCCAAGGAGCTTTCCTTCACTTAACGTGAAAAATACTTTTTGGGGTTTAGAGAAATTCCATGCCTTTGGCAACGTTCAAATATTTGTTTCAAGTCTCTTAGATGATTACTGCGCTATTTGGAGTATATTGTTATATCATCTATGTAGATCACTACTGATTTATTTACCAAACCTTTGAAGGCTATATACATGGCTCTCTGGAAAGTGGCACCAACATTGATCAGTCCAAATGACATCTTCTGATTAGCATAAGTGGTCCATTTTGTCCTAAATGTAGTCTTCAGCTGATCATCTGGATGTACTAAAATTTGGTTATAACCTAAGAATCCATCCAGGAAAGACATTAGCTTAGAGCTTGCTATTGATTGCAAGATCTTCTCCATAGGAGATAATGGGAAATTATCCTTTTGGGAAGATTTATTGAGGTTGCATAAATCTATACATATTCAGATATCACCATTCTTCTTCCTAACTGGGACAAGATTGGAAACCCATCGGGAGTGTCTGACAAGAAAAATAATTTTAGCTTTCAACAATTTATTCAACTAAGATTTAATTTTACTTTCTAAATTGGGATGGATTTTCCTCAATTTCTGCTGAATGGGTCTTTCGTCAATATCATAGGAATAGTATGTTGGATAATAGAGGTGTCGTATGTTTTGAGATCCTCATAGTTCCATGCAAAGATACTCTTATATCTTTTCAAAAAACTTATAAAAGTTGCTTTTTCATCTAACGTAAAACCTAGTCCTGAGTTAATGTTTTGAGGTTTTAAATCAATCCCAGGATTCATTAATTCAAATCTCAGAGTTGAACTCTGAAGTTTTGAATTAGTAGATCATTTGAATCTGTCTTTAAGGTCATATAAATCTTCCAACTTAAATATGGACTTTAGTATAACATTAATGACCGTTTCTTGTTTAATTTGGTTATCATGTTGGTCTTCATCAACTATCTAGTCGTCGTATGAACAATCTGAGGTTAGGAAGCTTATGATATCCAGATTGTTATCAAAGATTCTCTAATTGGTGATATTATCAGGGATGGAAGGCCTAAAGATTAATTCAATGGAGAATCGATCTAGACTATAATATTCTAGAGGGATAACTTGGAAGCAACATTAGCTAGAAGATCAACATTAGCATTCTAGAGTCTTGGGATAGGGGAAATATTGAACATAGTAAAGTGGAGAGTCAGATCTTGAACTAACAACTGATAATGTTTCAAGTGTCCCAATAAACCATGTATATTGTTTCTTACCTGTTTTATGACAATTTATGAATCCCCAAACACTTGGAGGTATTTCACGTTAAGGCCAATTGCCTTATACAAATGTTGAACTAGTGCCTCTTATTGAACAATATTGTTGGTGCAATCAAATTTAAGTTTGCATGCTAGCATAGTTTTCTCCCCCCTATTCTAACTAAGAAGCAACCTGCTCCTGCTCCATCATTGAATTTAGATCCATCAAAAAATAATTTCCAAAATAAAGATTTAACTACAGGTTTACCCTAAAATTTACACATTTAGAAGTGTCTGTTTGTGAAAAAATTTCAATTTGAACTGTTGGAACTAAGCTATGCATAGTCCGGCCTAGCTCCTGATTATTGGAATTGCATAATGCACAATCTCAACTAGCAATGGTTGCATGCCTAGTGACTGGATTGTGTAATTTTCTAGGCCAATAGTCACTGTCCCTCAGAACTACACAATGCAAGGAGGATAATCACTGGGAAGAAATGCACATTTTGTGAGAGGAAGACATAGCCTTCCCTTTCAGGATTGTGCAATGTTGTCTTAGTGAGGCAGATTTTGAGGCAAGGCTGCCCAGACCCACCGATGGGAAACTGAAAGAAAACGTGAATGTGAATGCATGTTGATACTAAGTGTAAGCATAAGTGAATGATCGTGCATGCAAATGATGAATGGAAGATTCACAAAAGAGAACAACATGCATGTGGGTCAGGCGAGCCGCTGAATCAAGGATTGTTCACGTAAAACAGTTTCATGTATGTAGAAGCTACTATGTATCAAAACAATAGCACCCACTCACTCAAATCAAGCAGACAACATACATACAAAGTGTAACACAAAAAGCGTTAGAAATGCAACATAAGACATGGAAGGAAGTCTTACCCAAAAACAACTAAGTTAAATGTACTGATTACTCCTAGATGCAATGTGAGATGTCAGAGTTGCAAGGATGATGTGAGGAATGAGCTTTGTAGTGTCTGGTTCATAATTTTTGATAAAATCAAAGATGTGACACGCATGCCACAAATGTAGAAAGAGCGACACTTAGTGGGAGGTTTCCAAAATGATCCTTACATGAAACCTCGAACTGCTAAAAGTCAATCCTTGAGTCAAGGGATGCCTTTGCACGTTGCCTTGGGAGAAGTAGCCCATGCATGCAAATCGGTTTTTCTTGGTCCTGGACAAAACTAGTCAACTCAACTACACATGCAAGAGGTTGCTCAGCTGTTGGAAGAAAATGCGCATTTGTGGATGGAAATTGGGTTGACCACTACCCAAGATTATGTAATTCCTACCCTAAGTAGCCCTACTGGGAAGAATTACACAATTTCCTGGATGAAGCCTAACTAGCAGAATTGCACAATTCTGGAGCCCAACAGGCTGTCAAACGAAATTGCGTAATTTTTGGAGGGAAGGCTAGTTGCCCTCCAGAATTGTGTAATTTCTTAAGGGAGCTACTCAGTGCGTAGCTGAACTAAGTCCATATGAACAACCTCTGACGAGAATGTGACGATCTCTAATGGGCAGGCTATCATTTTGTAAGAACAACATTGAATCTCGAGTACTTGACGAAGTAAGACATGTTGCTATGAAAGGTTGGTACGAAGGCTCCAAAACGATGCTAAGGAAAAATTTTGGAGGGTGACTGTAATCGCTGCAACACTTGGTGACACACTGGTAGAACTCTAGCTCTTTGAATGGACCTTGTTTGTGAAAAGAAAGTCTAACACCTACAGAAGTATTGTTCAATTCTTTGTTTGCCTTGGTTTCACACTAGCTTGATTGTAAGATGTAGCATCTTCCAAGTCCTTAGTCGATTGACACACATTCCAAGCCATGGAAACATAGTTGTTTCAATTGGGGTTGAGGGGTATATTGATGCATAAGCAGTATAGTCGTCAGTGTCTTAGTTTCATCTATGGTGTTGCTCCATTGCCAACAGGCTGGGACAGTACCCCGGTCGAGTAAATTAGGAACAAAAGCACTGCTCTGCTACCAGCAAGCCTAGTCAGTACCCCGATAGAGTTACTTGCATCAACTCTTTGTGAAGGAAGCCTTTCTCCTCTTTTGCCTTATTCATTTTTCATTTTGGAATTTTTTAGCACTATATTTTTCCATTTTTCTTTTTTTCATAATTGTGAATAGCATTTGTTCATTTCAGAGGTGGAAGAGGGATCCCGAATTATTGAGATCAAAAGAGGTTGTTCCAGCAGATAAGTAGTTTATTATACCTCTGACGTGCATGCTAAGATTTCCCCCCTCACCTTACTCTACTTGACTGAGCTGACAAGGGTTAACCCAAAAACAACCAACTAGAGTAGGTGACACTAGTTAGTGTGCAAGCATTGTGCTTTCACCAAGGTTAACTTTGAACAGTACATATTTTCCTTGGTGTATCACAGACTAAGAGTAACGAGTTCTTCATACAAAGGCGGGATGATAGATAACCAAGTAGTGATAGTTGCACAAGGCCTCATGTACTTTACCCAGCTTGTTTCAAGATTCATTCATGGCTTCATGTGAAACTACCTATGAACAAAACAAACAAACAAACAAACAATAAAGAAAAGTAGAAGTACAAGCAAAAGCAAAAGCAAAGTAAGAAAACAATGAGGCAAACAAACAAGCGAACAAAGCAATTAAGTAGACAAGCATACAAACAAACCAACTGAAAGCAAACACTACTACTACTCCTAAAATAACAGTGCATGGGCCTAATCACGTGTAAGGATATTTCCAATGCAACCTCTGCTACATTGGTTGAACCATCCTAGCGAAGGCTTGGTCTACGAGCAACCCAGTTGTGTGAACTAACAAGAAAGAAAGATATAACAATGAAGACAAACACACTTCATGTTTCAAAGTTCCCTGAGGACATGAGTGAATACAAGTGCATGACAAGAAGTTCATGGACTTATCACGGTATTATGTGACACTACGTGCAACTTTGAAGCATAAGCACACTCTTGACTGTGACATGCAAGCAAATGAAAGAAACAAACACAACTTGTGTCATGCACATGTGCTTGCAATGTAAGATTCCTCCAATGCATGAGTGATAGGATCATGTAGTTTGAGTGGAGGAAGTATGATATGTTTGTGAGATTGATCTTCAATGCACACATATGAGTGATGAGGAGCCTTGGTTATTGATTAATTTCCTGATCGGAAGTGAAACCAACCTCTGGATAGTGAGGACCTAACATAACCATCACCTCGGGCTGTAGTGCCCCGACAGCCTGGAGTGTTTCGACTTCATTGCTAGATAGATCATCATAGTTTGGTGGCTTCAAAAAATCAATTGTGATAGAATCATGATCATGATCGAATATGGGAGTAAATGGATCACGACAACCACAATCAGAAAAATCAATGATTTCATCAGCATCCTCATGATTTGATGAATCAAATAGAGGGGTAGATGAGAAGCGGACAAACTCATCCTCTATGTTTCCAGGAAAGTAAGATGAAAGATCAAGTGGAATTTCAATGAATAACTCATCCTCTCCATTCTGGAATGATGGTGACATCTAGTGTATCCTGCGAGTGATCAACAATGGGTTCATTCGTGGATGAAGATACACATGCGAAATCATGGATGGAAGGTTCAACAAAGATAGGAGGAAAGAACGAAGGAGGCTCAGATGGAAAGGATTCATCCTTCACTGAGTGTTGATGATCAAGCTCCTAGTCATATTATTCATGAATGATAGTGCACGTTGGTTGTGCAATACCAACTCCTTCGATGGCTTGATCCTCATTCACAACAAGTGTAAACTCTAGAATGGAAGAACACGAGACAGTATCATCTGGAGGATTCTCCGAGTACGAAGATGAAGGCTATGGAACAAAATGCATGTGAAAAATCGATGGACTCACAACCAAATCTATGTGAAAATTAAGTGAAGTGATGTTGGGAGAATGTGACAGCTAAACAGGTGCATGAGCATGATCTTCAACATCACTCTATGGTGGTGGAGTTATTTGATGATGGGACGATGGACAGTCACTTGTGACAGTGGTTGCATCTATCTATGATTGTGCAACTCCATCACTAAAGAATACTGAGCGAGGCTTGATTTCAAACTTCTTCTTGGGACAATCAGATTTCTTAAATCAATACTCGAATCAATTCCAAAGATATAAAAACTTCATCTGGCTCTTCAGACCTTGAAACTGCAACTCACGGAAGCGCTGCCAAAAATTCATAGTCAAATCATGCGGAGCCTTCCGTTGTTGTAACAGTTTTTGGTTAAAATGTTCTAGATCAAAATGATGGAATGTGTCCTCAATGAGATCACAAAAGTGCTCAAGTGAGTGCACACTATCTGATGGTAGGTTGTACAACCACTGATGTGGAGATTCATGAAGTGTGTATGCAAGCAACAAGATGGATTGTTCGTTAGAACATCCATGTTCCTCATGAAGCATGAAAAGAAAGTCATGTAAGAACTCAGGCCAAGCCACTTCACCTTTGCCATCATACATGTATGTGGACAAGTGATCGAAAAAATCCTTTGTGATGGTGACATGTTCGTGATTTGAAAAAAATTGTGGAGGGAGAAGAGTGCAAGAATCCATGATAGATATGAAAAGGTTGAAAATAGGATGAGAGGAAACAGTTTGTCATCTCGCCCTCCTTTTAGTGCTAGAAATTTTGATAGTGATGGACTCACCAACATGTCAGGGGATCTCCCTAGTAAGATGTCCCAATTAGACCTCAAACTATTTGGTGTAGAAGTCCTAGCAGTGGGTCGTATGGTTATGCCTTAACCACGTTTTTGCACAGAGGAAAGTAAGATAACTCTGTTGGTAGCAAGGGTGTGACATCTATAGTAAGACAAGGAAGGTGCATGAATGGTTCTAACATGCAGAGAGTGGAGTGAGTGTGCCCCTTGGAAACCTGTAATAGAATTCGGCTTGGAAGTGAACACACAAGCGAAGATGCATCACAAGCTGGAAAGCAAGTTAGCGAGCAGTCCAAAGTGATGGTTAAACCAACAACACATTTATGAAAGATTCATACATACTTATAAAGAATAGTCCATACATGCATACATAAGAAAAGAAATACATATATCATTTAGAGTAAACTAGATAGCATAGAATACAATACAACATATGCATGAAACATGTTGGCTCTATTATATTAAGAAGTGTAAGTTCCAGTCATATAATACATCAATGTCCAACCACTAGTCCTGATAGTGGAACGTTAGAACCACAATCACTTGCTCCTCGAAAGAGATGTACTAGATCTACGCAGTGGAGAAGCTAAGGCTTGATACAATATTGTCCAATCTTTCTTCAAGATACTCCTATCGAAGCTTCGCTGACCAAAAGCCTTTACAATGAGTTATGAGGTTCTATTTATAGCAAAGGGTGGATGACCCTTGACATTCCCCTTTGTGACAGTTTATCTACCCTCATAACTCTTCATCTACTCTATGAGTGTTAAATCCTATCGACACTCGAGCATCCACTTGACAAGACGTTACATTACAATGCTCGCGTGCTCATGTGAGACAAAATGGCTTGACCAATCCATTAAAGACATCACTGACAATCGGTCCATTGTGGTGAGACCAACTCTTTGACATGCTTGTGATAGTGAAGGTGGTGAGTTGATGCCAAGCTTGGTCATCCATGATGGTGTGCATGCACTCCATGGTGACATCTTGTTGAAGTGAACTCTTGCCTCTATTGCATCTTGCTGCATTGGTATGACTTCCCCATCCAAATCGTTTGCTACCATGCACATGGTCTTCTTGGGTGTGGCCAAATCAGAAACACACTAATGCATAGTCTCTTTATTGATCTTCCAGTGTGTGCTCGTGGTCATGCGCATCAACTATCAATTGAATGTTCAACTCTAATTAGACTTACCTCTTGTCTTTAGTTTGGTGAGTGTCTTCAATAGATGTGATCACATGTGTGCACATAATGACATGCATACTACTGAATTCCCTTGCATGAAATCAACAACACTGTTCACCATGTCTGCTCGGTGCTAGCTGCTAGGATGGATATATAACTTGTAGGGGCACAATTTCATCCGTGAGTGCATGTTGTGCCCCCTGTTTTACTTGTTCCTACTGCAACTCATTCTCTTGTCTATGGAGCTCTTATTCTTCCTTGAGTTGTTGCTTAACCATATGCAACTCCTTCATTGTTTCATTCTTTGCCTTCACATGATCTTCATGTTGCATCGTCACCTCATAGCTTGACTCTCTAAAGTGTCTTTCACCACAAGTAGATCTACTTGAGCTTGCAACTTCATTCTGCTTCTCTGTTGTCAATGACCTTCCTCTTGCATTTGTTGCATTCGGTATGCTTCCTCGGGTGATTTTCATTGTGTTGCTTGTTGTGATGCTACTGCCATCATATCTTGATGTTCTTGTCTACAAACAACTTAACGTCTTCGTGGGTAGGCAAGTTCATAGACACTTGATCGACTACATCCCCAAGTGTGCTCTGAACGGTGTCTTTGACTCTGCTCTCTTAGAAACCATTGTACCTATGATGCTAAGAGGCAGATGAATACCTGTGATACCTGGAGTCATGACAACAATCATGGCAAGCAATATGTCAGTCGAAAACCAAAATGAACTTAAGAACTGACTTGCAACATACTTGTGTGACTGATAATGAAGGTTGTGCAATTTCTGCTAGGAGGTCAGGAGATTTCCTGCCAAGACTATTCAAGGCACAATCTAGGCTGTGAGGAGGCTGAATGATTGTTGGAACTGCACAATTCATATTCCAACATGGCTACTGAATACTGGAATTCCAAAATGCACAATCTCAACTACCAATGGTTGCAGACCCAGTGACTGCATTACACAATTTTCTGGGCCACCAGTCACTGTCCCTTAGAATTGCGCAATGCAAGACTGGAGGATAGTCACTAGGAAGAAATGTGAATTTTTTTAGAGGAAGACATAGTCTTCCCTTTCAGGATTATGCAATGTTGTTTTGGTGAGGTAGAGTTTGGGCTAAGGCTGCCTAGACCGGACGATGGGAAACTGAAAATGAATGAGAATGTCAATGCATCTCGATATTGAGTGTAAGCATAAGTGAATGATCATGCACGCAAACAGTGAATGACATATTCATAAAATGGGACAATATGCATGTGGGTGAGGCAAGTTGTTGAATTGGCGACCATTCGTGAAAAATAATTTTATGCATGCGAGAGTAGTGAGATGTTGACAAAAACTGAAACAATGCTAGTACAAGCTAGTATGTATCAAAAAAATAGTAAGCACTACTTGAAATCAAGAAGAAAGCATGCATATGAAATGAAACACAAAAAGCGTGAGAAATGCAACATAAGACATGGAAGGGGGGCTTACCCCAAAACAACCGAGGTTAATGTGCTGACGACTCCTAGATGCGATGTGGGCTGTCAGAGATACAAGCTTGATGTGAGGAATGATCTCTGGAGTGTATGGTTCATAATTTTTGTTAAAATCGAAGATGTGACGTGCATGCCACAAATCTAGGAAGAGTGATACTTGGTGGGAGGTTTCCAAAATGATCCTTTCATGCAACCTCCAATTGTTAAAAGTAGATCACTGAATCAAGGGATGCGTTTACATGCTGCCTTAGGAGAAGCAACCCATGCATGCAAACCAATTTTGCTAAGTCCTGGAGAGAAAATGCACATGCAAAAGGATGCTCAATTGTTGGGAGAAAATGCGTATTTTTGGATGGGAGTTGGGCTGACTTCCCAGGAGATTTGTGCAATTGATAGGCAAAGCAACTAACTTCTACCCATGATTGCACAATTCATGGGCTAAGCAGCCATACTGGGAAGAATTGCTCAATTTTCTGGATGAAGCTTGACTTGCAAAATTTCAGAATTTTCTGCATGAAGCATGACTAGCAGAATTGCGCAAATTTTATAGCCCAACAGGTTGCTAGACATAATTGCACAATTTCTGGAGGGAAGGCAGGTTTCCCTCAAGAACTACCCAATTTGTTGAGGGAGTTGCTCAACCTGCAGTTGGACCAAGTCCGGATGAAAATCTTATGAGGGGAATGCAACAAGTTCTGATGGATATGCTATCATTCTACAAGAAAAACAATGAAGCTTGAGTACTTGATGAAGCAGGACATGCTGCTGTGAAAGGTTGGTGGGAAGGCTCCAAAATGAGGCTAAGGCAAAATTTTGGCAGGTGGTTGTAGCTGCTACAACAATATATAAAAGAGAGTTGAGAGGGATAAAACCTTTATATATATTTGAGGGCTGAGAGAGATCAAACATCTTTAGGTGAAAACTAACTTTTTCCAAGATTTGCACTTTAAAAGAGGTTTTCACATCAAGATATTCAAATCCCTTTAAACGCTTGGATTGGGCAAACAATACAACTTAAACTTACAAAAAAAACATTGTTATATTTCATACAAAATAAACCAAAAACATATTTGAAAATAACTAAAATGTGAAATTGTGAGAAAACTTCAAATTTTTTAACCATAACCATACAAACTTATTTGTTAACATATACATAATTTATTTTTCTATGTATATATGATATACTCATAATTGATATTGAAATGTTATATTTTAATGAATGTTGAAATTTTTTCTTATGAACCACCTATAATGTTTTTTATTAAATTATTACGCTATAAAATATATATTAATGTTACTTAACCTTACACGTTGAAATATTTTATTTATAATCATGTTGAATTTTTTCTATTATTAATATTTTCGTGTGCTCTATATTAATTTTATATTAAAAATTCAATGAATTACACATTCACTTTTTTTTTATTATTCTTATCAAAAAAAATAATTCATTTTTTTTAATTTCAAATACTTCTTTGTTTATAACATTGAAGTATGTTATTATGGTAAACATATTACATTAATATATATATATATATATATAATATATATATATATATATATATAATATATTTGTTAATTGGGTTTAACTCGGGTTATTGAGAGGAAGAAATTCCTCCCTATCTAATTCTGATATAAAATTATGTTTTAACAAAAAAAAAATCATTCTTTTACTATATAAAAATATATATTTTAAATAAGAATTAAATATAATATAAAAAATAATTACACATCTCTTTCATACTTAATTATAAAAAACACTTCTTACCACAATAAAATTACAATTTTATTAAAATTAAAAACTTATAAAATAAAATAAAAATAAAAATATTAATATAAAGAAAGCGATTATAAAATAGGCCACACCAAACTCTAATGTCAAGCAAATTTATAATATATATTTTTGGAATATTTTTATACAAAACAAATTTATAAATTTATATTTATATTTTGGAATGCGATCTATCTATGTTGTATATTAATATTTTTGTCACCTACTTTAGATACATCCACATCACAACATAAAATATTTAGTAGCTAACCAATTCTATATAGAATTTGATATATGTACGTGTACTCAGATTCATCCATGTTACGTGTACTCAGATTCATCCATGTTACTTAGATTCCACTTCAGATTGGTTCTGTATATTAGTGTGGAATATGTGGCATTATCTATGTTGTTGGTTTGGATTCTTCTCTGAAAAAAATAAATAACTTTCTATTAAATAAATAAATAGAAAAGTATGTTTACAAATTTATGCATATGAGACGCAGACCCTCAAAATATAAATTCAAAGTTGGATTTCTATAGCGTTAAGCATTTATAGTAATTTATGTTTTAAACTAATTTTAATTGTAAATAGGATTACAATCACGTTGAAACGATGAGTTTCCATTTTTATAATGAAAACTTTGTTAATGAAATCTGCAATTCTAAAACAATTTCGATGATAACAATTTTAAAAAAATAATTAACTTAAAACTAAGAAAACAAATATTATTTAAAATAAAATAATAAGATATTAGTATTTTATATCAAACTTTTTAAGTTTTAGATTTTTGTGATCTATATTGAAAATGAGATTGTTTTTCGGATTAATTGTATCATTGAGTATTGTGGACATCCTAATGTAGTTCATTTTCGGGATAAATATGAAAAAATCAACTTTTTTTAATTGTTTAAAGAGCAGAGATGCATCATGACCCAGATTAGGCATTATAAACTAGCCATTAGGAGAAAGTTGATATGAATTAAGAACTAGTTTTTTTTTTAACAAGGTCGATTACTTTTGTATTATAAAAACTTCAAGAGATGAGCAAGTCATGTTACATAAGATGGGAAGAGCGAAGAAGAGAGGATCCAAAATGGGTGCGCAGACCCTTGATATGAATCATTAGACTTGAAGTTTGAAATTTGGAAAAGATAACGGCTATATTTCCGTGTAAACTGGCCTAATAGAAAGCAGTATTTACAAAACATGGGGTGAATTACATATATTGGTTTACTGAATCATTGGGCGGCGGGTCTTTTTTCTCACTGATCTTTGTAGAGGCCTCTCCTTGCATACTTTGAGTCATTGTTTTAATGTGATTAATGACCTCTTCTAGATGATTGCATTTTTCCTTGAGGCTTTCGATCTCCGCCCTCTGTTTCTTCAGCTTTTTCCTTTTAGATTTACTGTCTGCCTGCACTTCTTCTTTCAGATCGTTGAAGTGCTTAACAAATCTCGCGATCATGAAACAATGAGCTTTGCACAGAGTGCAACTATTATTGGTGATAACCTGGTCAAGGGGGTTCTCAGAGATTGCTGGCAGGCCCGGGGAAAACTTGGAGATCGTAAGACAGAGAATGAAAGAGGGATTACAGAAGAGGTATGGAGGGAAGGCAGTGAATGAGAGGGAAGAATACTGGTGAAGCAGGGGGGAGAAAGATGAGCTGAACAGAATGGGACTTGGGGGTCCACAGAGAGCGCAAGAACAGGAAGTATCTGGGACAAGAGCGCTACCAGAAGAGATAGAAGAGAAGGGGAGGTGAAGACAGTGAATAGGGGAGATGGATTTCTGAGGAGCGGATTTCTACAGTGTGGGGGGCATCTGTTTTAACAAGACAAAACGACTGTTAGAAAAAATTAGAAAGCCTGCTCGAAAAATACTGTCATTACCGTGCCATGCAGAGGTTGGGACACCTCTTCGACTGAGGAACACTTGGCTCGATCGAGGTCGGCTGATCTTCGCTGGTGACCACCTGAGACAATCTAGAGGGGGTGCAACTAACACACAAATATTTTCTCTTGAGGCAGAGGGAGACTGATACTTTAGATTGAAGAAGTTGAGGTGGAACATGCGGTATATAAACAAACTCAAGGAGCTGGGCCTCTACATTCGGATCGGGCAGCTCATAGATTTTTTTGTCCCTGATGTCTTTTCGAGGATTTCTTGGATAGCGGTTGTGGATTCTGAGGGGACTGTTGCCTGATTTCTGATGATTAGTGTCACCAGACCTATCCCATTCTGTGTTCCAAAGCAGCTTTCCCCTAAACCTGTTGATTTCATTGGCAGCACCTTGGATATGGTGAGGTACCTTGTTAGATGGGAAGGAGTCAATAGTCTGGTTGCCAGCATTATGATGGGAAGCGGAAATATTGTTGCTATGACTGATGTAGTCTTGTTTCACAAGCATGACTGACGAGTAGATTGACTTATGGGATTGCTTTGTCATAGACTTGCTCATTCTCACGAACCTGTCTTGTGCGTCTATTAACAGCCCTGTTAGCTAGAGAGTTAGCCTTTGAGTTGTTATTTCTCATAACATGCTTATAGAGGATATCCCCCAGCTGAGTTGAGTTGTCCTTGATCCTGTGTTTGATGTTGTTGAGAGCCTGTTTCTTGAATTCTCCCCCTAATGCCATAAAAGTAATCATGATTGTTGAGTCGCCGATTATGATAGGGTTTTTGACTTGCAGTTTTTTCAAAATGCATATACCAAGGAGAAGGCTGTAGGCCTCCACCAAATTGTTTGACATATTACCCAATCCCCATTCATAGGTGGTAATTACTTGGCCATTTTGATATTTGATAATCCCTCCTACCCCTGCTTATCCCAGATTGTTTTTGGATGCACCATCGAACTGGAGAGTGGTTCTCTTTTGCTCCTGTATCCATTATTCAATGTCTTCTTGTGAGCCACTGAGTTTCCAATTGTTCCCCCTCTTGCCTGTGATGGATGGAGTTTCGTTGTTCTTGTCATAGCTTAAGTAGAATTTATTATACCACTCTTCCTCATCCTTCAGCCAACTGGTTCGATCGGGAGAAGAAATAGAGTTGGCACTTATCATTTCAGCGATTTGCCCCATAGTTTTGGCCAGAGTGCGAGCTGGATTTGGTTTTTGATTTTTTAAATATACAGTCGTTCTTGGTGAGCCATATTTTCCAACTGAGAGCTGAAGGTATGCATTTCCACAGACGAGTGATGTTAGTCTTGCCTTTTCTTCTGTGGGGGTAGCTTTTCTCCCAATTTCTGTTGAGGGTTGTGAGCTAGTCAAACGTTTCGCTAGGTTTCAGGGGGCTGATGATTTGATTCCAGCAATTTTGAGCAAATGGGCAATCTATGAAGAAGTGTTGACTGCTCTCTTCCTCTCCGCAGCATAGCCAGCAGATTGAGGAACCATGGATCCCTTTCTTCTTGAGATTCTCGGCAGTGAGAATATTTCCTTTAAGGAGGGTCCATGCAAAGAATTTGATCTTTGGGATGCATTCGGTGTTCCACATAGCTATCCGAATATTCCAGTTACCAAGCGTGAGGCTGGGCTGGAGAAGTTTATACCCATATTTGACAGTGAAATGGCCTCCGATGGGGTCCCAAATGAAGCTGTCACACGCATCTTTGCTTAAAGGGGCTGATCCCTTCAGAGAAATATTGAGGTCCACCCATTGTTTCTTGAGGTTATCTGAGAGGGGGAGATCCTTCCAAGCTAACCAACTGTTGTGATCCCAAATTGAAATGTCGAATAAAGTATGCAAATTTTTTGCTTCCATCCATATCTTCAAATTTCTGAACTGTTGTAGCAGGTTTCTTGGATCCGCTCCCATAATTTTGTCTGTCCAAATATTTATTTCTTTGCCATTTCTAGGTGACTTAGAAATATGATTTTTTATTTGAGGGAGGACTTTTTTGATAAGTTTCCATACAAGGGTGCAAGGCCTTTCCACTATTACATCTGTGAGGACATTGGAGTGCAGCCCGTTGAGATATTTCCTTTTAAGAGCTTCAACCCACCAGGGACCCTTTCCCATTAACATTATCCACACCAATTTGAAGCCAATCGCTTTGTTGGTGAGGCTTGGTATTTTGATTACTGTTCCCCCTTTTTCAAAGGGGAGGGTGACTTGATCCCATCTGACTAGACTAAACTTTTTTGAATCTTGCTTCCCTCCCTGCTAGAGGAAACTTCTCATAATTAACTCCAAGTGCTAGTAGGGGCCAGAGTGACAACATATTCGTATATGGGGAGAGCTGAGAGGAGAGACTTTATGAGGGTGGTCCTACCCACTAGATTTAGCCAAGACAGTCCCCAACTGTGGAGAGGCCCTCTCATTTTTTTCTATATGTTTGATCCATATCTCAGTCTTGAAAACTTCTTTTCCCAAGGGGAGACCAAGATAGGTAAAGTGGCTCTAGTTTCTTTGTATTGGAATGTCCAAGATTAGAGAGATTCTTTGCATGATTTGGAGAGGGACGTTCCAAGAATATATTTTGCACTTATTGTTGTTAAGTAATCCCCTTGAGACTGCCAGGAAGGTGTCCAATGTTCTCTTAAATCTTCTTTCCATTAGGCTAGAGGCTCCCCCAATTAAAAGGGTATCATCAGCAAAGAGCAAGTGATTAATTTCTTTTATCCCTCTTGCTATGTTGATCCCTGTAATCTCATTTTGCTTTCGTAAGTTCTCCAGATGTATGCTCAAAGTTTCTACCATGATGATGAATAGGAAGGGAGAAAGGGGACAACCTTGTCTCAATCCTCTGGAGCTTCTGAAGTAGCGGTTGGGCCTAACATTGATTAGGGGGGCAGTCCAGGGGTTTGAGATGCATTCCATAATGATACTTATAAATTTATTGGATATTCCAAACTTCCTGAGAACCTCAGGAAGGAATTGATGATTGACCCTGTCGAAGGCATTTTCCATGTCGAGTTTTATGATCATACCTCTTTCCTTTCTATTGATGCTGCTATGGATTGCTTCTTGGATCAAGATGACATTGTCTGTTATTTGTCTTTTAGGAACGAATCCTCCTTCGTTCTATGATATGAGGGAGGGCAGAAGCTTTTTTAGTCTATTTTCCAGGACTTTGGTTACTATTTTATAGGAGACATTGCAAAGAGAGATAGGTCTGAAGCGATCAAAAGTAAGGGGGTTGAGGTTCTTGGGGATAGGTGCCAGATGGGAAGTTTTAGTGTTTTCACCCATCTTAATTTTTTTGAAGATATTTTTAACCATCCTTACATAGTCTTTCTGTATGATATCCCAATGATTCCCGAAGAAGGCAGTAGTGAAGCCATCAGGCCCCGGGGCCTTGTCCAACTGCATACTAAATACTGCCACCCTTATTTCCTCCTTCGAAACATCTTGATCCAACTCACTATTTTGTTGCGCGTTGACTTTGCACTCGACTGGTTGTAGGAAATCCGCGTTGTCCATGTACTGGACCTCTGCAGTTAAGAGGGATTTGAACTGATTATGTGCAGCTTCCTTGATTTCCTCTTGTTCACTTAGTTCTTTTCCTTCAACAGTAATTTTATCAATTTGGTTCCCCGCTCTTCTGATCTTAAGATTATTATGAAAGAAGGAGGTGTTTTTGTCTCCAGCTCTGAGCCAAAGGCACCTCGACTTCTGCCTCTGCTCCTCTTCCTCTTCTCTATTCTACCTATAGAGTTCTTTAAACATTTCGTTTTCTTGTGCTTGTTCTTCCTTTGAAGTTTTTTTATCCTCTTTCTCCTGATTCCATTGCTCCAATTGGCAGTGTAGCTCTATTCTTTTTCCCTTTTCCAATATTGCATTTTCCTTAGCCCACTATTTTATCATTGCTCTTAAGGATTTTAATTTTGATTCCCAAACATAGTGAGGCGAGCCGATGACTTCCATCTCCCAGTGGTCTTTGATAAGTTTTCGGAAGACCTCCTTACTATCCCAAATTTTATTGTATTTGAAAGGGATAGGGCCGAGATTTCTTACACTATCAAGAACCAAGACCACAGGCTTGTGATCTAAAGCTGTGGCATGGATTATTTTACTTTTGACTGAGGAGAAACCTGTGACTTTTCTTTCATGGATTAAAATCATGTCGATTCTCTCTTTAATGTTGTGTATTCTTGCTCTCTTGTTGCTCCATGTGAATTTACTATTGTTGGGGGGATGTCAATAAGTTTATGAGTTTCTATTATTGTTTCCAGAGTGTCTCTTGAAGGATCAGCAAGGAATTTCCCTCATATTTTTTCCTCAACATTTCTGATTAGATTCAAATCCCCTCCCATGATTGTGTTCCTATTTTGACAGGCCTGCAGCTCTAAGTTAATAGAGTCCCAGCAAAATGATTTATCCCTATAGTGGTTTGGGGCGTAAATGTTAAGGACAGTGTATTCTTCTTTTGTAATTTTATTTTTGAGGTCAGTTCTGACCCACCAGTTAGATGAGTTTTGGCTGGTGAGGTCACATTTTCTCTTATTCCATAATGTACCTATACCTCATGAGGCACCCACTAAATCTATTGATGTACCTGCAAAGCTTTTGTGTCTTTTTATGAAAGATTGAAAGTCTTGGTTAGACAATTTGGTCTCCTGGATTAAGAAAAAGTCAGGCTGCTCATGACTGATTAAATCCTGGGTTGCATTGGATTTTAGAGAGGATCCCAGCCCCCTACAATTCCAAAAGACCAATATCATTACTTACTGATTTTTTGGTGAGCCCCGCTCTTCTCCATTGTCTTTTCCCCACTTCCTTTTTGTTTATCCAAGAATGAGTCCATTGGCTACTATGTGCCCGTGGCCATTTCTTTTTTTGTTGTTTCATCTCTTATCTCTTTGTTTGACTTCCTACTTGCTTTTCTCAATGAATTAGAGATGAAGCTTGCTGCTTTGAGTTTGTTTCTAGTTAGAATACACTCTATGGTTGGGGGCTGGGAGGGGATGGGCATCGAGGAGGAGGGGATGGCTGCTAGGGCAGTGGTTGAAGGGGAAGAAGGGGGGAGGAGGGATCATCATCCACCAAGGATTCAAAAGGATTAGAGGAGGAGAGGAAAGGCTGGGTCAGAATGGGAGGAGGGGGGGGGGAGTGGCTTCGGTTTCCGGTTGCGGCTTAGGGTTAGGGCCTTGCTAGGTAGGGTTTGATTTCTTTTTTTTTACTTGCTCCCATGAGCCTTCTGAGGGTTCAGCATTTTCATTCAATTCATTTACTTTTATTTACTACACCTATTAGCAAAATCACCATATTCATAGCATACCTTGCATTTGAATGGTATTTGCTCGTAGTCCAGCTGTTGAATATCAGTCCATTGGTCCACTTTGATATTGATAACTTTTGGTAGGCCTTTCCCTAAGTCGACTTCAACGCAAATATTTGCACAAACATGCATGTTTTCCTTTGGCTCACATCTGTCGATGTATTTTCCCACAACATTCCGAATAGCTTTAACTGATTCGTCCCCCCAGCAGTGCAGAGAGAGGTGAGGCAGGCGAACCCAGGCCGGAATAGCATTTGGGATATCCATTTCCGGGTCGAAGTCAGGGGACCATCTGTTCAGGTAGAGGCCTCTCGAGTCCATGAAGTAGGGACCATTTCTCAAGATGAGGTTTCGGTCTTCTTTTTTTTCAAAGAGGAAGGTATAGAAGCCCCTTCCGCAAAATTTAATGGCGATTTTCCCTTGAATGATCACGTTCCAGTTACGTTCTACCCATTTTTGTACCACTTTAGGAGAGGGCCAGAGACCAGTAAATTGACCTACAAGTCCCTGCTCAGCCAGAGAGATTGTTGCCTTCCTCAGGAGATTGGGAGGGAGAGAGACCTTAGCAATGTCGGCCAGCTTCTTGACAAACTTGGATGCTGAGGGACGGATTCTTGAGGAAGGATTTTTGGGAATGAGAGAAGTAATTTTTTTTTCATAATCTTCATTGTCTTGCTGTGAGGGATAGTCAGTCCCAGCCATGGAAGGAGGCCAAACAACGTTGTTGATCAGAGGGAGAAGGGGCCTAGAGATGGGAAAAGCACTTAGGGAATGGCCCCACCGCTAGGGCCGAGCAGGAGGCAGACCATAGAGGCAGGCTCAAAGAGTAACAACAAGGTGGATAGCGAGAGCAGGGGAGGACCCAGCAGCGAGGATGCCAGGCAGGAAGTCTGTAGGAGGCCAGACTAGGTCTCAGAGGGCGGGCGCGGGTTGAGCAGCGCAGACATCCCAGAATTTCATCATGAATTAAGAATTAGTTAATAAAGTATATTATTATTTATTTGTTTTCATTTTAATGTTGAAATTAAATAAAATTAATATTGAATAGAAAAGGAAAACTAAAATTAGTTTACGAAGACGAACAAATAAAAGGAAATAATAATAATAGAGAAAAATATGACAAGACAAATGGAAAATTGAAATAAAAATTAAAAATAAAATAAAAATCAAACAATTAAGAGGAGCGGAGATGAATCTAGCGCATCATCACGGTTAAGATTGATCGCATGTTTTTCAATCTCAATGATATGAAATGGGGCACTAAAGGCTTCTTGTCAAGCTTACAAGAACCTCTCCCACTCCAAATCTTATATATTTCCAAGACCTTGTGATTAACCAATTACGGAATTAAAAAGTGCTTGAAAATAGGTGTATACTTGTGTTTGTCTTTAAACTGTTCAAGTGTTTATGTTCATTTGCTTATGATGATGTAAAACACATATAACAGTAAACAAACCAAGAAATAAATAAACACATGAGACAACAATATAATATGGAGTTCACCCTAATATCTTGGGCTACATCTCCTTGAGCTCTAGTCAACACAACTAGGCTCTCTGAGATTATGGCTTAAATTCTCTTGCAAGCTCCACACTCAACTCCATTGATTTACAGCTGAACCTATGAGTTTATAATGCCATCTTACCCCTAGTTGTCATTAGTCTGTAGACAGATCTAGGCTTCTTTGGACTTGACTCCTTCAGTCAGTGCTCTGAGCTTCTTGAGCTTCTGACTTCTCTGACTCCCTCAGAATCCTCTTAACTGTCTATGGAACTCCTTCTTTTGTCTTCAACACACTCTCAACACCAGCAACAACTTGATCATTTGATCTCTTTGTTGTTCTGCAGCTTCATTACAGTTCCATGGCTCTTAGAAGTTTGTTGTCAGCTCTCTAGCTCTGGCTCTAGCTCTTTGAGCTCTCTGGTTTTCGCTCGACCTCCATGTGACTCCAAAACCCTCTGTGCTACCTCTCAATTGTGCTCTCTGGATTTTGTGAGGCCTCATTTCGGCTCTGCAGCTTTGTGTCCATTTCTTTATGCATGATCATTTCTCTGTCTCTTCGACTGGCCCTCTGGCTTCTGGCTCTGTGGCTCTACGCATTACAAATGCATAATTGTTACAAAACGCCCGATTACAACGTGGTAGAATGATCAGGGATAGTTACAAAGGAATTGGGCTCTTTCTTCAGGTGAAAACACAAAAACGAAACAAAATTCCAATACACAAAAATATACCAGAAATACACTATCGGGTGCAAAATCCAAACTTCAAATAGAATGCAACCACATCTATAAACCTATCGGGTCCGCCATTCCATCACAAATCACAATTGCATGTTGTATTGGCCAAAAAACCCAATACACAGGAAATACAAAGAATCCCTCATTTCCATATTTCAAATATTATGAAATCACGTCCATAATTCCCATCGGGTCTGCTTTCTATCAACATATCGCAATCGCTTAGGCGGGAGGTCAAAACCTCAATATACAGGAAATATAAAGAAAATCCGAATAAACTGGATTTCAAATTTTATGCATTCGCTCTTATAATTCCCATTGGGTCTGCCCTTTATCGGCATATCTTAATTGCAAGTCGCAATGTGCTTTGGCCCTTTGTATTATTGTGATCTCGATCGCCAATCGTTGATCACACTATCGGTGCATCGCATATCGAAATCTCTTACAGCCCAAGGTCCATTCCTTTGAACTTGACTCATTGCAATGTGACTTAATTTGGTCCGTCGATTTGAATTTTAATCTGACGGTTCGTACTAAACCCGAAACAACAAACAGTCCGCTTAATCTCCGCCATTGATCTTGCGATCCCCAATCCAATAATTGACAGCATTTTCAGGTGGCCTACTTGCGCAGAGATTACACACCCAAAAAGATAGTTTTCTCTCTCCTACGTGTGCCACGCGTCAGTCAACGTATGGAATCAGGCAGAGCTTGTCCAATGTCGCTTACTGCTAGAAGCCTATCTGAAATACCATTGACTGCCTTCCTTTCTGAACTCAAAGGTTTTAGCTCATTTTATATAATTTCTTTGGGTCCGGCTGGCTGCTACTGCCCACATGCTTTATACAAATTTCAATGTAAAACATGCTTTTATGAAGGTTTAGAATTTAACAAAGGTTTTAGGTGCATAAGGCTAATATTAACCCTTTAGGCCACTTTTAATAAGAAATTCCTCCTTTTCTAAGGACAATGGGCAAATCTTCTTTTTACAATAACTCCTTCATCCGGAGTCTATTTTGGCCCATTCAAATTGTGTTGGATTCAGAATGAAACAATCTTCAAGATGAGACTATTTTCAAAATCATCCAATGACTTTCATTTTTCCTCTGTGAGGAAAATTCATAGACTTAGAAATCTATTCTAGATCCATTTTGGATCACACCTTCCCACTAAAAGAACTTTTTTCCTCCAAAAGACTGACATATTGATCTAAACAGTATATGAGAGTAACGACATTCTCTTCTTTCAGCCTCCATACAGTTGCCTTGCATAGTGCCTCTGAACCAAAGCCTTTGACCACTTTCCTTTCTGGATGCGTTGGTCCTCTTAGGAAGAACTAGTTTCCTCCTTGACTTCATGCAGAACTCCTGCTGAGATGGTCACAAAAGGTAGTTTGAACTTCTCTTTCCTATTCATTGATCCAAGGTGGCCCAAACCAATGTGAAGTTACATTTGCTTCACAAAAAGCTTTCATTTGTAACTGTTTGAAATGTTGTCAACAACAACTATTAACAACAATAGAAATACAGACAACAACTGGATGGCCTAAACTCCTGTTGCAACAAAAGAAACAAATTTCACATCTTGTGAACACCTCCATGTCTTACAACTGCATACAAATGGTGGACTAGATAACAAGCACACCAAAACATGCCTTTAAAACAAATGACCCTTCAAGTCAAGCATGTAGAAAAGATCGCAAGGATTCTTTTCAAAACATGAAACACTTCATCATTATCTCCATCTTGGAGACCAAATCAACTTTTCTCAAGTCAATTTTACATCACATATATGTTTAAAAACCAAGCTATCAACCCTTCAAATTAATTACACATACATGTTCAAATACCAGGAATTCTTCAACATCCCTGTGTTCATGCACGTCATTCTCATGCATGCATTTCATCCTTCAACTTTCACTTAAGCACACTGTACTTTCAAAGCTGAAATGAATATAATGTTGCAGCAATAAAGTGAGTTTCCTACTCAACTTTTCCATTCACTTTCTTGGTAAAATCCTACAACTTGCATTCCATTAACAAAGAAATGCAAATAGATGCATCAAATCAAAAGACATGCAATCTTTAAATGGATAAGAACTCTAACCATTTCTTACCAATCCATTTCAAAGGTAGGACCTTTTTCTGCACATCAACATCAACATGTGAATCGTCCTAAAACACATCAATCATGGAATCTTTCTATCCATTTCTGTCATTTTCACTTTCCACCTTCTTCAACTTTTGTGGAAGAATTGTTGGGTTCAGAGTCCAACATTTTACAACAACATGTCCTTGCTTATGGCAATAAGTGCAACACATGTGCATCTTCTTGACATCATGACTTGCCTTGTCTAATGGACCTTTGGCTTCTTGCTTCCTTTCCTTCAAAAGTTTCATTTTTGTTGCCATTCTCTTCCAACATCTAGAAACATTATGGTTACCCAAACCACAAAAGGAACATGCAATTCTTTCCCCATACTTATATGGAAATTTTTCATGTTGAACATAATCGAAAGGAACATGATAAGAACCAGATTTATACCTTTCTATTTCACCTTTATTGCCTTCATGAGGAGGTGAATCGAATGAAGAAGTGGCTCCCTTTGAAACATGATCAATCTCTTCAAAGCTTTCAGAGTTTCCATAACTCTCTACTTCAAGTGCATGCTTATGAACATCTACATCCTGCAAATCATGTTTTAAGCTATTGCATTCCTCCTTAATGCAATCTTCACACTCTTGAGGTAGAAAACCTGAAATGAAACTCTTTCTTCGAATTGTTCCAATTGTCTTCATGGCAGCTTTGGAACTTTCTCCATAAGACTGTCCATAGTCATGACTCAAATACTTAGGCTTTTCCTCAACCATTATTAGCTCAACAATACCTTGTTCATGTTTACCCAAGCCTTTTCCTTCATAGCCCATCATGGACATTAACTTGGACCCTATGCCTCTGGTATGTTTTTCAAAAGAACCAATATAATCATTCTTAGAAGAATTTGAAGACAAACAGGTATTGTTTACCGCTTCTTCAAGTTAATACGTGATTAAGGCTTCTTCAGCAACAAAGAGCTATGCCTCCAACTCATGCATCCTTTTCAGATTCATATTTACAATATGAGGTTGCCTCTCCATTTCCTACAATTTTTCAGGAAGCAACTGCTTCTCTTCCTCCAAGAAATTCAACTTCTCTCTAAGTATGTTGCTCTTCCTTCCATCCTCATACATTTCTCTCACCTTGTCCATCATGATGAACAAGTTTTGCTTCATGTCTCCATCAAAGAATCTTGTGATGAAGGATAAATTTGAGCACTCACTTGTAGAAGTTGTCATTATCAAAATGAACAAAAGAACTTCAAACAAGATTAACAAAGAGCTTATTCATGCAACCTTTTGCAACAAACCTCTTGTGTTTCAAGGATTTTCTTGAGGTCCTTTGGGATAAGAAGAATGCCTTCAACACTTCTTCCTTTTTGTCCTCTCCTGGATTGATCTATCAATAGCTTTATATTCACCTCTGCGAACTTAAACAATAGTCAGTTTGCAAACAAGCATGCAATCAACCTCTGACTGTTTAAACACCTTTCAAACAAGTAATCTTTTCTCTTCCAATCAAGCATTCTGATCTCATATCACCTTCTCTGGTATAACCACCTTTGATATCACCTTCTTTAAAGGTGGGGTTAATCAAACTTAAGCTCTAATACCACCTGATCTGAAATGGGGCACTAAAGGCTTCTTGTCAAGCTTACAAGAACCTCTCCCACTCCAAAGCTTATATATTTCCAAGACCTTATGAATAACCAACTGTGGAATTAAAAAGTTCTTGAAAATAGGTGTATGCTTGTGTTTGTTCTTAAACTGTTCAAGTGCTTATGTTCATTTTCTTATGCTGATGTAAAACACACATAACAGTAAAAAAAGTAGCAAATAAGTAAACACATGAGACAACAATATAATTTGGAGCTCACCTTGAGAGTTTGGGCTACGTCTCCTTGAGCTTTAGTCAACTGAACTAGGCTTTCTGGGATTATGGCTTCAATTCTTTTACAAGCTCCACACTCAACTCCATTGGTTTACAACTAAACCTATGGGTTTAAAATGCCATCTTACCCCTGGTTGTCTTTACTCTGTAGACAGATCTAGGCTTCTCTGGACTTGACTCCTTCAGTCAATGCTCTGAGCTTCTTTAGCTTCTAGCTTCTCTGACTCCCGCAGAATCCTCTTAACTATCTCTGGAACTCCTTTTGCCTTCAACACACTCTAGACACTAGTAATAACTTGATCTATTTGATCTCTTTGTTGTTCTACAACTTCATTACAGCTCCATGTCTCTTAGAAGTTCGTTGTGAGCTCTCCAGCTCTGGCTCTGGCTCTTTGAGCTCTCTGGTTTTCACTCCACCTCCAAGCGACTCCAAAACTCTTTGCGCTGCCTCTAAATCATGCTCTCTAGCTTTTGTGAGGCTTCCTTCTATCTCTATGGCTTCCTGTCCATTTCTATGTGCGTGATCATTCCTCTATCTCTTCGGTTGGCCCTCTAGCTTCTGGCTCTGTGGCTCTACGTATTACAAACACATCATTGTTACAAAACATCTGCTTGCAGCGTGGCACAATGATCAAGGACAATTGCAAAGGAATTAGGGCCTTTCTTCATGCAAAAACCCGAAATTGGAACAAAATTCCAATACACAGAAATATACCGATATACACTTTCGGGCGCAAAATCTGGACTTCAAATAGAATGCAACCACATCTATAAACCTATTGGGTCCATCATTCCATCGCAAATCGAAATCGCATGGTGTATTGCCAAAAAAATCCAATACACAGGAAATACAAAGAAATCCGCATTTTCGGATTTCAAATATTATGAAATCGCGTTCATAATTCCCATCGGGCCTGCCTTCTATCGGTATATCGCAATCTCTTATGCGAGAGGTCAAAACCTCAAATATACGGGAAATACAAAGAAAATTCGAATAAACCGGATTTCAAATTTTATGCATTCGCGCTTATAATTCCCACCGGTTCTGCGCTTTATTGGCATATCACAATCGCAAGTTGCAATGTGCATTGGCCCTTTGTATTGCTACGAACCTAATCGTCAATCATCGATCGCTAATCGCGATATCAGCGCATTGCATATCATAATCATTTACGGCCCAAGGTCCATTCCTTTGAACTTGACTCACTGCGATGCGACTTAATCTGCTTCGTCGATTAGCCTTTTAATCTAACGGTTCGCACTAAACCCGAAACAACAAATAATCCGCTTAATCTCTGTCATTGATTTTGTGATCTCCAATCCAACGAGTGGCAGCGTTTTCTAGTGGCCTACTTGTGCGGAGATTACCTACCTAAAAAAATGGTTTTCTCTCTCCTGCACCGTGCCATGTGTCAGTGAATGTATGGAATCGAGCAGAGCCTGTCCAATACCGCATGCTACTTGAAGCCTGCCCGAAATACCATTTACTGCCTTCCTTTTAGAAATCAAAGGTTTTAGCTCATTTTATATAATTTCTTCGGGTCCATCTAGCCACTACTGCCCACGTGCTTTATCCAAATTTTAATGTAAAACACGCTTTTATGAATGTTTAGCGCTTAACAAAGGTTTTAGGCACATAAGGCTAATGTTAACCCTTTAGGCCACTTTTAATAAGAAATGCCTCATTTTCTAAGAACATTGAGCAAATCTTCTTTTTACAATAACTCCTTCGTCCAGAGTCCGTTTTGGCCCATTCAAATTGCGTTGGATTCAAAATGAAACAATCTACAAGATGAGATATTTTCTAAATCATCTAATGACTTTCATTTTTCCTTTGTGAGGAAAATTCATGGACTTAGAAGTCTATTCTAGATCCATTTTGGATCACTCAATGACTTCGCTTAGCTTCCTATGATGGAAATGATCAACCCTAGCGTTGTCCTCAGAATCCTCAATGCAGACATGGTACCTAGATTTCAACACATGTTCAGCTAAAGCTGATGAACACGAGCGATTGTGCCTAATATCTAATGCATGTTCTTAGATTCATTGGTTTATGGAACGACTAGTTTCACCAATGTAAGGAATCAAGCATGAGCAAAAAATTGAGTAGAGCCCTTTCATGTCTTTGGGATTAGTCGAATCTTTAACAGATGTAAGATAATTCCTAATGGTTGTAGAATTGAGGCTTTTGTAATCAATCATATTTATTGTGCCTAATATCTAATGCATGTTCTTAGATTCATTGGTTTATGGAACGACTAGTTTCACCAATGTAAGGAATCAAGCATGAGCAAAAAATTGAGTAGAGCCCTTTCATGTCTTTGGGATTAGTCGAATCTTTAACAAATGTAAGATAATTCCTAATGGTTGTAGAATTGAGGCTTCTGTAATCAGTCATATTTATAAGAAGAGCTTCAGCGTAAATCAGTCTTTTTCATGTGATTTACGCTGAAGCTCTTCTTATAAATTCCTAATGGTATTAAGAGGCTTGAAAGTAGCAACAACTTTATTCTTCTTAAGAATATGAGTGATCGTATCTGTCGTTACCTGGATAAAGGGAAGCATTACATTAAAAATTTAATCATTCCTAATGGTATTAAGGGGCTTGAAAGTAGCAACAACTTTATTCTTCTTAATAATATGAGCGATCTTATTCTTCATTCCCTAAATAAAAAAAAGCATCACATTGGAAATATGATCATCCAATAGTATAAGGGGCTTGAAAGTAACAAGAAGTTTATTCTTCTTAAGAATATAAACAATCTTATCCATTATTACTTAGATAAAGAAAAACAACACATTAGAAATTTCATCATAACAAACTTGCTTAAGTCATTCTTTACTAGCTCTTTGAAACATTATGATGCATTATTGTTTGGTATACCCATTGTGTCCAAAAACTTTCAACATATAAGACTTTTCTTCCTCTAAATAATTCTCATAAAAAATCCTAAAAGAGCGGATAGCAAAAGTGTTAAAAACACCTAACTTCTTGGCCGCTAATGCTCTTTGCCCTGTGCGTTGTTAAAGTCTCTTCGTATTCGTGAACGCACATGCTCATGTTTAAAGTAACTTCGTATGTGTCAACGCAGAGAACCCCAGGTGGATAAATGTTATGTTCAAAGTAACCTCGTATATGTCAACGCAGAGAACGCATTGGTGGATAAATGTTTCTGGCCGTGCTCGGACTCTCTACCCGATTCTCTCCCTGATTGAACATTCCTCTTATTAAAATTGGTATCTGTGCCCATTTTACAAGGGATATTTAATATTTTAACTTTTTTAAATGATTTAATTTTCAATATAATATGTTCGTGGATATAATATTAAATTTTTTATCAAAAATTTATTTCAACCTATAATATATTGAATCAATAAATATGTTTTTTGTAATTATTATTTAATATTATTTAGACTTAAAACTATGTTATTTTATGAAATGTAAAATATAAAGATTTTTTTTTTATTATTATGTATCTCTATAATTTATAAAATATTGAATTTATAATAAATATTGTTTTTATAATTGTTAAAGTCTTATTAGCATAACTAGTTGACGATGGGTGTTGTCAGCCAAGTGATTCACTATAAATTTTATTTGGGTGGTTGTGCCTTGTGTGTTAAGGGTAGGAGACATGCTAAAATTCCAATCAACTAAGAGCTGGTGTGGCTCAGGCCAAGTGGAATCCTTGGGTGACTTTCACGATTTAGATGCCCCCAAATTACGACTTCTCAAGCTACAGGTCAAACTTGAAAGGTCACAAACAACTTGACAAACAAACAAACAAAAATATATTTTTATAATTATTATTTAAATAATATTTAGAATCAAAATATATATTGCTTATACAAAATATAAAAATATAAAAAAAAAATAAAAAAATCAAATTGTTGAAGCATTATATCAATCATAACATCTACATCATACCATTCATAAAAATACATGATAATGAGAGACATCAAAACTAAAAATAAGTATTTAAATTTTTAAAATTTTTTTTAAGAAGTACCAAAATTGATATATTTTCTAGTAATTTAAAATTTGATGAATAAAATATAAAATTATTAAAGTTAAAATTAATGCATTTATATAACTTAAATCGCTGGTAAATGTTTTGTACTTATCAATTCATAATAAAACATCAACATATATATTACAAAAATGAAGAAAAATTATAAAAACTAATTAAATTACAACTTTATTTTATATTAATATTATTTTATTATTATGAGAGAAATTAATATATAAGTTAAACATATATGCATTAGATAAAGGATTGAACACAATTGTTATCGTTGAGATTTACCCCTGCTTTACCATAGATTCTTAATTTGTAAACAGTTTTTCTTACAATACCATGAATTATTAATGCTACATGCCAAAAAAAATAGCTCATTTTATATGAGACTTGTCATATGACAATTATTCTTATGACATTCTCTTAATCAATCAAGTTAATTAAAAAGAGATGAATCTTAACCTTTAATTTCCGTATACTACCAAAGAATATTCTAGAATATTTCAATTTCCATATACTACCAAAGAATATTCTAGAATATTTCATAAAGGTTAAATACATACCATCCACCAATAATTATTAACAATTAAATTAAAAATTTGGAAACCATTTTCCAAAATAAACACATTTACTAGTGTAAACATGAACTTCGTTATATAAAAACCATAAATTAAATCACTCTCTTAATGTTGCTTATGTGATGTTATCGTATTGATGGTTTGATGTTATGATATAATTTTTTCATATTAATTATATTTTCAAATAAAAATAATTATTTTATTTAATTTTTTCAAATATAATTTTATAAGTAAAGGATATGTAGGTATGTCTTTGTTATTTTTTATATTAGACTGAATTATTGTTTTTTTTCAGGAAAGAAAAAGCATAATATATTATATAAGGAGTATAATGATCGGAATACATTGGCAGATAGGAAGTTGCAAAAGAGCTGGACAACGGACAAAAAAATCGTGACAAAAAATCTTGATAAAGAGGAAAGAGATCCCCGAAAAACATAACATTGATGATCGTTCATAAAGACAGTCAATCTCTGTAGAAGGGGCCTCATAATTCAAGTTTTGCAAAAACATAGAGTTGAGAACTTAGATCCTCCTTTGTGGATACAACAAAATACCAAGAAGGTGTTTGATCTAAATAGAAATGGGAACAACAAGGTCAAAATAGACAAAAAAACATACCTGACACCAGCAAGATGAATTGAGCTTCAGGAAAAGAGAATTTTGTGATAGGGATCACATGCTTCTCTGAAATTACCTTCATGTGCCAAATACCTGGAGCTGAAAGCAAACCATCATTTGATAAACTGTTAGCCTGCTTGTTCTGTAACCTGTAAATGTGCTGAATGGAACATCCTATCATCCTGTCCCAAAGAAACACAATCTTGTTAATCCAGCCTGTCAGTTGAGGATTTCTAGTATGGACCTTTCCCAGGACAAAATCAACCATTAATTTGGAGTCCCCAAAAATTGAGCCGGACTGAATATTAAATAAGAGACGGAAAGAGAGAAGCCCAACTAGAGCCATTGCCTCCTCTTTGTAACTGAATCCTTTTCCACCATTCCAAGAAATAAGAATTTGAGAATTTTCATCCATGATGATATGGATTCCGCAGCCACAGGAGCTGTTTTGAGCCGCTCCATCAAAGAAGGCTCTCGGGAAATAGTTATGAGAACGATCATCCAAGTTGGGGGCCAATCATTTTTCCTTGGGAGACTTCTCAGGTAAGGAATCAAAGAAAAAAGATATGCTTTGGATGATTCCCAAGAAAGGCTCTTTACTTTCCTTAAAAAAAAAATTATTTCTCCATCTCCATATGCACCAAAGGGTGATGATAAAAAGATGTCTCCAGGAATTCTTTTGCCTGCTCCACCAAACAAAAGCTTCTTGTATGGATGAGAGGGAAGCATGAGGGAGACCATATAAATTTTCCAAAGAATGCCAAATCTGCATCGATTTCTGCATTAGACTGAATTATTGTTATATAATATAAAGAATACACATGTTTTGGTTTTTGAGAGATTTTTAAATTACAAGAGAGAATGTTATTATATAGATGTACTTATTATGATATTCAACATTGGATAATGAACGAAAGACTTATTATCTCATTTGTGCTCAATCTTTTAATAATAACATTAAAATTCTCTTTGATTTGAACTTGACCCAACAACAACAACAACAACAACAACAACAACAACAACAACAACAACAACAACAACAACAACAACAACTTCTTTTCTAACTTAATCACATTTCATTAAAAAATATATTTTCAATTAATTTGAAAATTATAATTAATATCAAAAATAATTATTTTTTTAACTATAATTAAATACTTTATTTTTTTATTTTCATATATATATACGACTCACTGACTGACTGGTATTTGAAAGGTCAATTAGATTTTATAATAATTACTACGCTATATATATTGTAATGATGTCATTTTGATTCTTCTGTAAACTTTCTTTAAAAGGCATAGCCCACGTGTGATTGTAATTTGGAATACTGTATTTTAAATTCTTTAATTTATATGCATTTTAATATCTCAAAATTTTGTAATACAAATTGCTGAATAAGAGTCATAGATATCTATGATACTTAGTATGTATTCCCATGCATTTCCAAGGAATTTCCCTTGACATATGCAGATAGAAGAAACATGATGTAGGTACGCCCATAATCCGCTACAAAGAGGTGCCGAGCATTATTGACACTATACCTCATGTCCACCGAACCTAATCAACTTCTTTAAAAAATTGTAAGTTATTTTGTGTCAATGATTTAGTTTCAATGATAGGTATAAGGATTTAATTAAATATTATTTTGCAATAAATTTTATATCATTTTTTCATCATGTTCATTAAATAGTTCATTGTGTAGTAAATGATACATTCAATAATTGATTGGGTAGTAAATTACACATTCCAAGAGAATTGCACAAAAAGGTGACACTTTTTACTCATAAATACAAAGAAATTGCAAAAAAGTGGAAACACTCTCTTACTCATCAATGCAAAATAAATTAAAAATAAAAAATAAAAATATGAGAAAGAGTTAAAACATTTGGAATAATTCTACAATTTACGGAAGGTTTAATGGAAGGGCATAAAATATTTTTTAAATGAATTAGGGAGCATCACTATTATATTCTTGTTAAAAATTGCTATATAATATATATTGTTTCCATTTTTAATGTATATTATTTATTTGAAAAAATAAACATAGTATTTATTTGAAAAAAAATATTAATAAAAAACGATTTACTCTCAAGTTAAAATATTGTGATGAATTAGTAAAAGAGCTAAATCTATTATTTTTGAAGAAAAAAGAAAATTAACATTTTCACGAGTCTAATGAAACTAAAAATTACAAAAATATTGTGATTCACTAGAAAAGCTAAATTTTTTATTCTAAAAAAAATTAAGACAAAAAAATATAACATTTTCACACGTCAACGACACTATGATATTTCCGAAACTAATAAACATAGAACTAAGATGTATTTTCTAATTAAAAATAGATTTATAAGTACATACCTTTTTCTTCATAATTATTTTCATTTGATATTTTTAGTATTCTTCCTATATGTGTGTTATTTTATACCTATTTAAGTATTTATGTAGTGGAGAGATTTTCTATATATGCCATCATTTCAATTCAACACATATATCTTTCTAACATTAGATTTGTAACACTAAATCCATATTGAAAATGATGGAATGAGCTAGATAATGATGAAGATATGAGGGAGTGCATAATGGAACCAAAGAAGATGAGGGTAAGGGGTTGCAACAGAGTGAGAAAGTAGAGAAGCCTTCCAATATACAATTAAGAATAAGTTTAATTATATATCTAGATGCATCATGTTTGGTAAGATATATATATTTTATATATATATTTGCTTAAAACAAATCCATCATGAACTTGCTTAGAACAAATTTTAATTAGCACAAAGTTGACTACGATGACCCTAATTATGAAACCCTTATAAATATATTTTCATGAACTTGCTTAGAACAAATTTTAATTAGCACAAAGTTGACTACGATGACCCTAATTATCAAACCCTTATAAATATATTTTAATTTATTATAAGAACAAGAGACGTAGACGTATATAGAGATTTTAATTTGTATATTCCTTATTGATAAATTGAAAATTATGTATAAAAGATCAGGGCTAAGTAAGTTTCCATTTGCTCATAATTTCCGTTATTAATAGATAATTAATTATTCTAAAAGAGAAGAGTCCTTAAACTCTAAGTAATTCAAATACTTTACTAAGATTAATAAGTTTGACGCTGCTTTTGAGCTTCGTCTATTGACTTCAAGGAGAATTATTGAAGTTCAATGTGATGTAAACAGGTAGCCCTTGACTCAGGTCCACTTCTACACATATTTTGGCAAATGTGAAAATTCCCCTCACAACTCTGTCTTCATCCATTTTTAGGAATTTCCTCAAGGAATTCCCAATGGCTATTAAAACTTTGTGATGCCAAGAATGTAGAGGGAGGTTATGTAGCCTAACCCAAACAGGCATTTTTGAGACTTTCATTGTATTGCAGGAAAAATTTTAAGAACCCCTCCTAAATTTACATGTATAATAAATGGGTGAATCTCCATGGTATATAGGAAAAATGGAAGGCGATTTTATCAATAATATGATATGTATATATAATTTTTTGGCGAATCTCTCACCAGGCATGGCGAATATTTTACTCAATTATAAAATCTTGTGTTTATTGAATACACAAATGAAATCATTGCATTTCTTTAAAATATCTTTTGAAATCAAAATTACCGAAATTACATATCGATAATCTAGTGGGTGTAAGATAAAATTCACCCGTGCCATTCACAGAAAGCATGAGAAAAAACCTAATACTATATATAAAACCAAGAAAAATTCAAATTCATCACTTCTAGGGACCTCATAACCACCCTACCAATACACAAGTATGTTCCTGTTTGCAATTAGAAAAATTACCCAAATTACAATCTGTTTACTCCACTTCTAGGGACCTCGTAACCACCCTGGCAATACACAAGTATGTTCTCATTTGCAATTAGAAAAATTACCCAAATTACGATCTGTTTACTCCAGCATATCTTGGAAAGTTATAGAAGGATGACTAGTGCAATCAATCCATTCCTTTTAGCCCTGGATTTGTTTCAGTTTAAAACAGAAGTATACAAATATACTTGTCCGATGTCTATGCTTTAACCATTCACCTTAAGATGTTTTTACAATATAATTTCCTAAGTCTATTTAATATCTTCATTATCATAAAAACCAACCTATATCCATCTTAACTCCACATCTACCACTCTTAGGGTGATGAAATCTATTTATCCCTCTGAGCACTTGGTAGACCCAGAATTAAGATGGATCTAAGATAGAATTTCCCCTTTAAATAGTCTATGCTCACATGAATACCATGGGTCAATACCATGGGTTATCATAAACCTGGAGCTTAAAATTTACTATTAGTAATTAATAAAAATT